>JASAMZ010001700.1:0-135315 GCA_030248115.1 Linhomoeus sp. GSCO2_2 | reverse complement strand
TCGTCCAATCATGTTCAAACTTGTCCAAACACGTCCAGCCTTGTTCGAACACTTTCGTCGACACCTGAAAACGAAACCGACGTTTGTTTCCGTGCTTATTACCAAGTAGTGAGACAAGCGACCAGTCTACTGTGCTTTGGAACAAGCGGAGTGCCACCCTGAAGGTCCCCTTCAGCGTTAATCTAGTCAGTGCAATAACTGCTCTGTCTAAGCGTCTAAGTCTCAGCTCTGAAGAAGAGAAGATATTATGATACTGCTTGTTCTTGTTCAGTTGCGCTTCTTGTAGGGCGAAAGAAAGCAAGCAAGCCCTGTTGACAATTCGATTCGCTCCATTCTCGTGTTCTTACGTTCTTCAGGACGTTGTTACGTCGCCGACATTGTTGTCTCGGAAGGATAGTGCCTGATTTTCATGACGGAGGCTACGGTAGTTTTGTTCCGGTCTGCGCGAAGGCAGCCGTACTATTCACGTCGCTGATGAGATAAAGGAAGACAATAACTAACGCACGCATCATTCCAACGCACCACTAGATTTCATACACCAGTCCAAATCGGTCAAAGAGAACACTTTCCGAACGATCTTTGGGCGCTCCTCAGACCCAAATTGGCCGCCCTTACAAAACAGATGTCAAATGTGCATGACCAGCAAACGTTTGGCCTAGCTGGTTGGGAGTAACGAAGTGCAGGAGGTCCCACCAAAGTGAATGCGTGTAGCAATTCCAGTCGGTGCGCGCGTGGTGTGTGCTCTGGCGGGCGATGGCTAAAAGAGAATTGCCACTTCGCGAAAACTTGCGTTGTGCAGAAATTACGCCACACGCAGATATTGCAAACAAATCCCGTCGTACAACTACCAAATAAAGGCATTTTGAGAGAGTAGTTTGAATTTGAACATTTGAATGTACCACTACGGTATCGTCTCAAAATTTAAATTTGCTAACATCGGCTGATGGAAAGGCGAAAATTTGAATTCAAAAGTCAAGTTATGCATTCAAACGCCACTAGAACACAGAACTCCTGCCTTGGAACAGGGGTATGGTGGCGGTTCAGCACGAACTGTGTAAAGTATGCAGCCGAGTCAGCGACTCCAAAAGAGAAGACTACGGTACGTTGGCCAGTATCACACTGTGTGTGAAGAGAAGAGCTTTGTCATCTGTCTCACCTCGGGATTTCGACTGGGCCGTTGCGGAAGTGAAACGTCGTAACGGGGTCTTCGTCTGACGACTGTCGTCTATTGTTGGTAGGAAATCACTGCAAGGAGAAAGCATGGCGCTCTTTTCCAACCAGCCGTCGCGAACTACGCAGGCGTCGAACCATTTGGTCGAGTTCAAGGTGATTTCCATTGTTGTCGAGAAAGGTGCTCGCGCAACCATTTCTTCATAACTTGCGTTGTGAAATGTCAGGCTGGTCGCAGTCGCCTGTTGGACGGGAGCAGCGCGGAGAAGCGTCGCGTGGAGTCGCAGCCGACCAAGGGCCTTGTCTTCATCAAGAAGACGGAGGACCAGCTGGTCCACTTCTGCTGGAAGAACCGTGAGAGCGGCAACGTGGAAGACGTACGTTGAGCGCCGCGTGCTTCGAATCGAAGCGTTTTGCGTTGCTGTGCGCCCAGTGCTCGTCGCAGGCTGTCCTTGTACTTCTTCCCCACCTCACAGGACATGATCATCTTCCCTGGCGACACGGAATTCATGCGCGTCAAGGAGTGTCAAGACGGACGCGTGTTCCTGCTGAAGTTCAAGAACTCGGAGCGACGAGAGCTCTTCTGGATGCAGGTGGGAAGAACTGCTTGTCCGTCTGCCCAAACAACTGCGCGACGTGCATCGAGGTTCGGTTGTAGGAAGGCAGCGCCGAGAAGGACGACGAGTATCTGTCGAAGGTCAACGACGTGTTGAACAACCCGGCCAGCCACTACGCCAGCCAGGCCGGCGGCGCCGGGGCCGGCAGGACTCCGCGTGGGCCGCAGGGAGCGCGCGCTCTCCAGCAGCTGACTCCGGAGGCGCTCAGCCAGCTCACCTCTTCCATTGGATTGGGAGGTGGAGAGGACGCCGCCTCTTTGCTTTCTTTGGAACGCGTTCTAACAGAAATATTTGTGTTGCTTCAGGCGAGGAATTACAGGCGTTGGGAGGCGTCGATCAGAACCAACTGCTGAACCTGCTGCGTAAGTGGCGCTCTCTAGCGTCCTTCCTCCGTCAGTGATCTATGTCGTCTGTTTCAGAGCTGATGGGCCAGCAGGGAGGGGCGGGTCTCGGCGGCGGCCAAGCGCTGAATCTGCCCATGGGCGGCGGCGCCATGGCGGACCTGATGGGAGGCGCGGCGGCGGCGGCCACGCCGGGCGGAGGCGCCGGAGCCGGCGTTCAGTCGACGCCGACCATGTGCGTCTGTCCTTCGTCGCGTCGCTGTCGTGGATTGTACATAAGCTGCTATACTTCCCTAACGCACGTTTCCAGGACTGCCACGCCAGCTCAAGGCGCAGCCCCGGGCGCAGGTGGAGTGCCGCCGGCGCCTCGCAAAGCTGCCGCCTCGTCGTCGTCCGCCCAGCAGGGGGCGGCGCAGAGTCGCGCGTCGGCGGCCATCCAGCTGAGCGACCTGCAGCAGGCCATCAGCGCCGCCTACCAGTCGACCACGGCCGCTCGCGAACCACGTACTGCGCATACACGCTTCTTCTACTGCGCAAATTCCAAGAAGTGAAACAGATTTGCGCACGAAGCACGCTCACGATCCTTTCTCTTATCCAGCGGCCTCTCTGGAGGAGGTGCTGACCGGGCCGAATCTGTCGGAGGCAGTCAAGTCGGAGGAGACGCAGCAGAAGCTGACCGAGCATCTGCCCAAGCCTGAAGAAGGACAGGAACTGAACCCGGCCGAGAACATACAGCAGAACATCCACTCGCCCCAGTTCAAGCAGGTGCGCTTGAGGGCGCATGGACAAATGGGGGGTGCTTCGAAATGTTGTTTGGAAACGGTACCATCGCGCCACCGCTTTCAGGCCACCGAGTTGGTTGGCGCGGCCATTCAGAGTGGAGAGTTCGGACCAGTGCTGCAGCAGTTCGGCCTGAGCCAGGAGGCTGTCAAGGCCGCTGACAAAGGGGGTGTGTTTGGCTCTAGCTTCCTTTGGATATCGGCCGAATGGTGCTATTCCGAGCCGTGCGCTGAACAATAGAACTTGCGTAAGACTGCAGCCGTGAATCTTGTTTCTCAGATCTGCTGAAGATGGCGGAGGAAATGCAGAAGTCAGAAGTGTCCACCGCAGCTGCCGCGTCGTCGGCGTCCAACCCTTCTGTCGCCACAGGTGGGCGTCTCAGCAGAGCTGCCGTCTGGAAATCAACGTGTCTATAATCTTCCTTGTTCAGCCAAGTCGGAGTCGCTAATGAGTACGGCCTCGTTGGGTGGCGGTTCCGCCGTCGGTGCGGGTAACTGACTACTTCCACTCCTTTCGCTCTGTGTTTTTTCGTCCGAACTCTTGGATGTGTCATAACGCTCGACGGCTATATAACGATGGCGACATTTGGCAACTTAGACTACGTCTGCGTCTGCCTACCCGGCCACTAGGATGCGTGGGTACTGTACGCTACTACCCCATTCAGGCGGGGACACAAGCGGCACGGCTGTCTCCTCGTCGTCGTCTCAGTCGGTGTCGACGGCTGTGGACGAGCCCAGAGAGCCCGAGAGGAAGCGGGGAAAGACTTCGGAGAGTGGCGGCGACAGCGGCCCAAAGGAAGGCGGAAGAGACGACGACGGCATGGAGCTCGACTGAGTTCCTGTGGAGAGTTGTTTCGAGTTGCGACGCTCGACTGAATCGACACCAACCCAGTTAGGAGAACCGATTGCGCTTTCTTTCTCTCTTTCTCTTTTGCGTTGCCTTCCTCTTGATTCCAATAGTCTTGAACTTCCTCTGAAGGAGCGAAAACTGTGAACACGTCTGTCCCGCACAGCTGGCTTCCCTCGTACATCATGTGTTTCATTCGTTTCTCTCACGGGGATAACGATATGCGGCTTCGTCGAGCTTGGTATAACCTACAGCATAACGAAGCGCAAAATGCACAAACGCAATAAAAAATGTAGGTGCGTACGGTATACGACAAACAGCTTCTGAAAGACGAGTGGTATGTTATCACAACTCGCGTAGTCGCAGCTGCTAGCTAGTAAGCGCCCGATTTGATCAACGCGGCCGAGGCGTTGCGTTGCTGCTGGCGGCAAACGCAGAAGGCGAATGTGCCCAGGCAGAGCAGGCCGCAGAGCAAAACGGCCACCAGCCCTATCAAAGCGGCGAACCCGGTCGCTCCAACAACGCATGTGTCGTCGCCCTTATTGCCAGCTAGCGGACGTTCGCCTGAAATGCATGTGCAGCAGAGTAATAGAGTGCAAATGACATACATATGGGGTTGATAGTCATTCTATCACAACAACCTCCGAATCGGGAGTGAATGCGAAGCGGCACGGTTCCATTGGGTCGGATGCGATCGACGACGTCGTCGATGTCGAAGACGACGATCTGCTCGGGACGGAGGTCCATCTCGCCTCCTACTCTGCGTCCATTGGCGTCCTCGGCGACGATGACGCGCCTTCGCGGCCGGCGGTGGAAAGCTGGTGGGGGGTTTCTGCCGTTACTCAGCGACTGGAGGTTGAAGTCGGAAGGCGGCCGGCCGAAGAGGAAGCGCTGAGGCGGTGGCTGGTCGGCGGCCACGTTGGCAGCGAAGGCGGCGGCGCCGGGATCCGCCTGCCGAGTCGGCGTCTGGATGAGCGGAGGCAGCGGCCCCACTCTGCGGATGAAGTTTGGAACCGGTGGCTGATTGGATCCCGGCGGGGGATTCGTTACCACTGGCGGTAGGGTACCGCATCGCGGAGGCTGCAGCGCACTCAGAGGGATTGAAACCACAATTGGTGAGTAAAGGAAGTAGTCTTCTCACCAGTATGTCGGCGCAGCCTCCCTGCATGCGGACGCAGACCTGCACCTGGCACTGGAAGTTCAGCTGGGCGACGTCGGCGAACTTGAAGACGTGCGACTCGGCCCAGGCGACGCTTCTGTCGCTCTCGTAGTTGACCTTCGACAAGAGCACCGCGTCGACCAGGCAACTGAACGATGACCGAGGGATAGACAGGACAGCAACCGACTACCAACGGCATCTACTACATGCATACCCTCTCTGGTCGACCACAGGCACCCGCGTGCCCCGACCGTTTTCGACGAAGCAACTCTTGACCAGGAAGCCGTAGACGTCACCTGTTATTGTGCATGTATTTAGGTGTTTATTTACATCCAGGAAAGAGAGTGTTCGGTCGGCAGCGAAGAAGCATACCAGAGGTGCATTCCCATCGGTGGACCACCTTGTCTCCAACCTTGGCGAAGCGAACCACCGCTCCGTCCAAGGTGGCAGCTCGGACGGAGTACTGGCAAGTGGGCATCTCCATCTGATCTTGGAGGTTCGTTGTCGGCAGCATGCTGACGGCCGAGCGATAGTTACGTTGCGCACAGTGACGCTCGAATGCATGTTCTTCGGAACTCTATTTGCAAGCCTCACCTGACGTTCAGCGCCGTCTGCACCGTCTTTTCCGTCTCTCCGTAGAAGCACTCCACCTTGTATGCCCGGTCGACCTGCTCGTCGACCATGGTAAATATGCGTTGATCGCCACACCATGTCATCAGGGCGTTCAAGCGCTCACCTTCGTGACAAATACAGGGTGGAAGGAGACGATGATGGTTGCGCTGTACATCATGCCCTTGGGATTCAGCTGAAAGCGATCGTCGCGCGATTGCGTAGACTGTAACGGCGTCGCAGGGCGACAGTGCAACAAAAGGAGGCAGAGAGGTGGCCGACCATGCGAAGGCGATACATGCCGCACTTGTCGAAGTCGAGCGCGAACACCTGTCGAGGGTCGGCGGAAGGCGGCCGACCTGCGACGCTGCTCGTGCACTCGGCGCGGTCTGACTCGCCCTGCAACAACACTAGTGGGCGGATGATTGTTACGCGAAAATATGAGAAGCTAGATTTGGTTTCAGTGTGGTGCCCAAGCATATTCTACAAAAGCATGGATTTCAGTAGAATAATTAAATTTCTGCGATAATGATAGAAGCGACGGTAGCATTGCATGAAAATTTTATTTTATATGCAAGATAACAAAACATAGGTAAAAGAATAACAAACAATCGAAGATTACCGCATTTCTGAACGAAAAAACAAATAATATATAAACATATTAAGACATAACATAACATTATAACATATTACATATAACATATGATAGACAAATTTGTATGTCTGCATAAACTGTGCAGACATTGTAAAATGCTCATTTTGATGAACATTTTAGGACATACCTTGACGAAGATACGGCCGATGAATGGGTTTCTAGTGGCGACTTGCAAGCGAATGCCAGCTTCACTGCACTCCAGGGCTGGCGCTCCAAGGATCTCATTGTCGATCGGAATTGGACTAACTTCAGGAATAAATGCGAGCGAACAAAGCGTGACGAAGAGAAGGAGTCGCTGAAAACTAGTCTGTTGTGCCATGGCAATCTGAACAAACAATAACGTAAACTCTACCCCAAATTCCGCGATCGCCTTGGAATTCATTCTTAATATTCGGCTCAAAGACTGTGTACCTCAAAGACTGGGTACGTATTTGTATCCCGAAGACACTAACAGCGCCGGAGGACAGCGAAACGGCGCCAGAGTAGGCGGCCCAGCAACAATTTATACGAAGCGTCAAGTTTATTGGCGCCTTTTAGGTCAATTGCGCTCCAATTAGGCAGACGAGGGCACTGACGGGGGACGACAAAGCAAAACGACGTGTCGCAATTGTGGCATCTTCTTTTGAAGTTGTAGCCAGCGGCTGTGCATCGTCGCCGACGGCAGCAGAGCCATGGACGCAACTCCTTCCTCCCCCCTCTCGCCAACCCAGAGACCCGCGAGGCGCGCAAATTCATGGTTACCTTTCCGTTCCAGATATCGCGCGTGGAGATTGAGTCTGGGAGTGTCGGCGGCGCTAGTTTATGGCCGAATTCACAATCAACTTGTCGCGCGATGGACACCGGACGGCAAAGTGGCGACTGCGGCGGCGCCAAGGTCGGCGACGACAAAGCGGTGGTGCGGCAATGACCAACTTCCATTGTTTGCCATTAGGTCGAATCAAAGTAGGACGAGAGTGCCGAGCACGCCTGCTCTCTTATCACGCGGTGATTTCGACGAGCTTTAGTGGCTTGGGTAATGGGTTGCACGACATATGAACAATTGCCACAAAGGAGATGTTTGCTTTGATCGCCAACCAACGGGTGCATATTGCAATTTGACACAACATCTAGAAGGAACAGAAGTGTCATGAAATAGATATGTACACCAATAATGCATTCCTTCTTGGGTACTCAAAGTGAGATTGCGCTGACTGACGAAGATAATATGACTGACCGGCACCGGCCAAACAGCTGCTGCAATCCGGAGAATCATAGCGGAGTGTCGGCTATTCGAACGATGGAGGGTCTGGTCTCCTCTGTCTGCCTCATGCGGCGGCGTTCGCGGGAAGGCGAAGGCGTCAGACATCTTCGCAATGGAAGAGTCAGCAGTTTGGAGTTCTCCCGCGACCCTTTGCCGCACTCCTTCCTATTGCCAAGGGCGCCCGATCCGGTGGCAGTCAAGGAGGACGACGTCTGCAGCAAGGCGTGGTCGGCGCCGTCTTCGGCGGCGCCGTTTCCCGGCGAAGACGTCGTCGAGAGGACGGCGACCGCCCGGTGGTGGGGCAGATCCAGGTTGCTTTCGGCCCGACTGGTCAACAGAGAGCCGTTGGTGGCGCCGAAGAAGCGCCGATTCCGAACGGCCCCCACCGACTGACTGCCGCCGAAGGTGGCCCGATTCGACTTGTAGGGCGAGCGCAGGCTGCTGATCGTCGGCCGCGAGTAGTTGGTGCTGAAGAAGCCCGAGACGGGATGGCCGAAGGAGCGGTTGGCCGCCATCTCCAGCTGATGCAACGAGTCGTCCGACAGTATGAACCTGGGAACCGCAGGTAATTGATCAAGATTAATAGGTACAATTTCAATTTAATCTATAAATAAAGCTTAAAGCAATCCGATTATTAACTCAGTTCGATTTAATTCAATGTTAGTAGATTCCATTCATTCCATTTAAATAAATGCACCTCAAAATAGTTTATTTAATTCACTATAATCCAATTTAATTCGGTTAAATTTACAGAGTCTGATTTGTTTCAAGCTTTATAATTTGATGGAGCGTCATTCCATATTTATTTAGTCTAATTCAGTTAAACCTGATCTAGTATTCAAGTAACCAACATTCAATTGCAGTTTGATTAAACAAAATTATTTTATTTAATAAAACCTACCAAAATTCATTTTGTCAATTTTTAATATATTGCAAGGCGTTCTTCTAATCGAATCAACTTCCGATTAATTTACGTGTACGTTAATCTCATTTTGTTTAAGCTGACATGATTTGAGCCATTGAAGTCGGTGGGGATGGGGGTACGGTTTGGTACGGACCAAATAAATTTTGGTCTAACCAAAACTTTAGTTAATTCAGAGGATTGAAAATTCTGTTATTGTTTCGCTTGATTTAAGTTCGAGATGTGCACCTATGTACTTCTACTCACTATATTAAATAGACCGACAGCAAGCATTCAAATGCGGTAGAGTAATCTCGATACATCTTCATCGGAGACAAGAATATTATGTATTCGGGAAGCGTGTAGCGCGGTCGTGTGCGCCCACCTGAGCAGCGTCTGCGGCGCCAGCTGTACGAGAAGGTACTTGACGCAGAGTCGATATCGGTTGGAGAAGAGGAGGTAGACGAGCCAGGTGGAGGCGGAGTTGAAGGTGATGGCCGTGTTGGAGAGGTCGTTGAGCAGGTAGGCCAGATAGTTGTCGGCCGAGAACCACTCGGGCCAGACGACCTCCGTGAAGTTGAGCACGATGGAGAGGGAGTAGCAGAGGGCGAAGACCACGATCACCGTCACCATCATCAGCGCCGTGCGCTGCTCCGTCCGCTCCGAGGACGACAGCAGCGCCCGGCGGCGCTTCGCCTTCACGATACTCCGAATCATGACGCCGTTCAGGACCACGAACTCCAACAGGGGAATCAGCACGTTCGTCAACAGGTAAAGGGTGGCCCCGTAGCTGCAACGGTGAGGTACGGCAGGTGCACACGATTGATACGGTAGAGAGTCTTCGGATATGCATGTTGAAACGGTTTGAACTCTGTTTGTTTAATAGAACGGTCAATTTAATCCAACCAATTTTTTTAGTTGAACTTGATTTAATATTCAAGTTACATAAGTCAATTGTTGCAATTTAATTAAGCTAAATCATGTTATCTAATTAAGGTTCCAATACTTCAATTTTGCTAATTTTAGTAAACATACCTAATCTGTTCTTTCTACTTAAGTCATCTTCGGATTATTTAGGTCAACTTTGCTCAACGTTAATATAGATCAATTTAACTGGCATATTTTTAGTCATTAAAATGCAATGAATTTCTAATCCTATCAAATCAAATTGTATTTAATGAATTGAATTGTATTTAATGAAATTCGAACTCTGCAAAACGAAACTTAAGTGTGCTGAACTAAGCATTCAAAGAGACCAAGCAAGGGAAGGGGGGGGGGCATTTGGAGTAAGTTCATAGTCCTCACACTAGCCAGTAGGTGCGGTCTTGTCGCAACAGATTCTCAGCAGCCAAGAAGGTGACGTTGTTTTCATTCCAACGCCTCCTGACCAGTCTCATCTCCCAGAAGCGAATGAAATTGTAGCCGACCGCCAGCAACAGCACTAAGAACACTGCGAACCTGGCGCGCCCGTGTGTGCAGTAGGACCGCACCTGGAATATGCTAGACAGTTTGCGTGGCATTTCCCAACAAATTATCTATTCGTGCAAAACAGTTGGAGCTCCCAGAGCGCTTTGTGTTCCAGTTGCGCCTGCCGGCGCCAGGAGGACTACCTACTGTAGTCACACATGGAGTGCCACGGGGGCTATGTAGCCCTTTGGCCATGCCGGGCGGAAAGGCAAAATCGGAAAGGTATTTTCCGCTAGCGGAAAGTCAGTTTTCAGGTAGCAGAAAATTAACTTTCCGGAGGCCTCTCCAAATTTTCCGGTATCGGAAAATCAGTTTTCCGATATCGGAAAATGTGAAAATGTACTGGCGGCGCACTCAGATTTTCCGCCGCAGCCAAATTTCCGCTCCCAGATTTTCCGCTCACATGGCCAACTTTTCCGGTATCGGAAAATTGATCTTCCGGGGCGCGTCCCATCCCGGAAAACTGCTCCCGGAAAATTTCAATAGACTAGATCTAGTCTCTCATGGCCAAAGTGGTAGAGAAGTGCGGGCCAAGGCACCTGAAGAGGTCTGCAGACGGCGAGGAATCTCTCAGCCGTGATCAGCATGTAGAGCCAGACGGAGGCCGTCTGCAACATCATGCCTATGGGATAGCCGTAGACGGTCATCACAGCTGTGAAGTTGGTCACGCCGATGTCGTAGTTGTAGTTGAGCGCCGGCAGGGCGAATATCGGGATGATCTGAGATGAGATTCCCTTTGTACCTTCAATGACTTCGCTAGGGCGCTGCGAAGTGGCAGGCGCCGTTCCCCCTTCATCCCCCTCCGCCCACCGTGATCAGCAGGGCGAGGTCGATGGCGCTGAGTCCGGCCAGCAGAATGTTGATGGACGAGCGCATGACCCTGCGCGTGAAGACCTGGATGGAGAGCATGTTGCCCAGCACGCCCACCACGCAGAGGCCGACCATCAGGCAGGAGCAGTAGAAGCTGAACAGCTCCAGCGACTGGGCGTCCACCCACGGCGCCGACACCCCTGGCGCCCCGGAGGACTCATTGCCCCCGCCGCCGACGACGGCGGCGAGGGCGGAGCTGAGATTGCTCTCTTCGTACCTCCAGCCGCCCGATGTGCCTTTCTGCGCAGGAAGCCTCTCCGAGCCCATCGAGGGTCGGCCGGGCTACGAAAGGAACAAGATCGACCGGAAGATCTCAACGTTTGTCAGACCTGCAAATGCGCACATTGACTCTATGACCGCGTATTCGCTGGTAGAGGTGTCACCGCCAGCGACGACAGCGGTAGTTACAACACACTGCGGAGAGACGAGCACACCGCGCAATACGTCACTTCATCGCGAAACTTGCTTTCTTAGGCGTCTGGCGTCGGCGGCAATCATGTCCAAACTGCGAGCAAACAATATCGAAGGCGGCAAGCAATAAAACATACCTAACAAGCTAGAACAGGAAGTTGACAAGATGTAGAAAAGCCCGACGGATTCTACAGTGGGAACCGTCAAAGCTAGACAGAGAGAGAGAGCGAAAGAAGGACCAGTTCAGCGTATATTTGTTCCTCTCATGAACTACGCCGGTGGTGAGACGTGCGATTTGGCCCAGCCGCCGATGGCCGGCTCTGACTCCGAGTGCGCGTGCGTGCGTAACTGCAGGCAGCGTAAACAGCAAGGACAACAAAAGTTGTAGTGCTGCGACACTACAGCTCTCCTCCCACCCCCTTCATTTTCTTGATGGACACTAGTCGAAAGCGGACCGCCAAAGCGAGCAGATCTACATACATAGGTACACGTGCGTACACGTCGGTGCGTCCGCCGACCGAAAAATTGTCGGAGCGCGCCGGTTCGTTTCGACCTTTCAATGGGATCTGCTGGGATGGAGGGCGGGGGGGGGACACAATAGGGCAGAAACCGAAAGGACAGGATGTGGAAAGTCTCACTCGCAAACCGAACGCAGCCAGAGGTACAGAGGGGTGTGATGAGTCGTGGGCACTTGGGGAAAATGAACCGAGTCGCTCAGCCGTCTAATAGCTCGCGGGGTTGGTTCGCAACGACCGGGGGACTAGTGAAATATTTATAAGGCGTTCTGACATCAACTCCTCTCCACTGCGGCCCACGGCGCTTGATTTTGTCTCCAGGTGGTTTCACCTACCTATGTAGTTTTCCGTTTGATGCAGCAACACTAGGTACATATGTACATAGACCGGCGATTAAAATAATCACTCCACTACATAATAATCCTAAAGGGCCGAACACACGTCTCTGCTTTGCTTGGCCTTCTTCTGGCGGTTGGAGGAAACAGGCCAATTGTATCACATCAATTTGACAGATTCATGTGGAGCAGTCAATTCCACAAAAGTAACGTATCTCGAACCAATGGAACTCGGTTCAGACTTCAGTCATAACGCATGCAAGTGTCGTCCCCTTTAACTATGTACATACGTATGAACATCATCTTCTTGTACTTGCTTGTTCGGCGGAGAAACGCAAAGGAGATGGGAGGGAGCGGGGGGGGGGGGGGTGAGTGGGCGGTGCAGCTTATGGCAGAACACTTGGAAGACAAATTGCAGTACACACTTCTCCAAAGGATGGGGGGGATTATGAAAATTGACAGAGCCAGGCGCGCATCGAAGTCAAAGACAACGGCTGTTGGCACTGCACCTGCCGCGCTTACTTAATAGTTTGTAAGGAGAGTGCATGCTTTCTATCACGCGAAAGGAAAAAGTCGGTTGATGTCAACCAGGCCAAGACTCAAACGGCATAGTGGTGGCAACTTTCCAAAAACAAAGTACGAACCTACATCGTAGGTACCTAGACAACTAAGTACTTACTATTTATCAGAAATCAAGTAAGATCAGACGAATACCAAAACAAAGATAAGCAAACTAAAGAAGCAAACATCAGAATTTAAGGCGAAACGCCTTATGTAAATGACGACAAATAGTTAACTCCAAGTTAGTGGACTCACGAATGGTCTCTATCTACAACAAGTTGCTGAACAATTTCGACATCCTTGAGGAGGTTAGTTCAACGCAGGGAAGCAGTACAACACAAATAATTTCCAGATTCCAGATACACCGCGCTAAACTTGTTTAGTTGCTGCCACTAGCAGCTTGCCTCAGGTCAGCTCAGGTCACGCTCTGTCTGTAGGCATTCTCCAGGTGATCCGTGGAGCGCTCGCGCGACAAGCAAAGATCGTCCCACTTCTGACAAGGAGCGGAAAAAAACAGAGCCACTAGGTACCAACAGTCCACACCACAGGCATAGTGTGCACGTCAGAAACAGGCGTTGTTTTCGCCTAAGGGAGTGTGGGAGCCGTCGTAATTCGAGCATTTGTATGTCGCTCGAGGTCTGGGTGGGCGAGAGAAGCAACAGAGGGAAGAATGGGGGAGGATAGTGTCGTGTGTGTGAGTGCGCGTGTCGTCACTCGAAAAGGCTTCGGAGGCAATCTCCTTCCTCAAAGCTAGAAATTCGACTCTTTCCGGGCCTTTGGAACAGCACTCGGAGGCGCTCGGCTGCAGTTGGCGGAAAACGAAGTCCCGACCCATCCGAGTGACATGACGGGGTGGGTGCGTAGTCAGAGAGAGAGAGGCAGCCACAAAGAAAGAGAGAGAGAGAGAGAGGGAAGGAGAGAGACAGAAAAGTGAAATTAAGTTGAGGAGGCAGGCAAAAAACCTGCCACCCCCTGTCCGTATAGAGGCATGGCGGTTGGCCGGCGCCGCTGTTGTCGCAGTCGCTGCCGCTACCGTTTCAGGAAGCTCATAAGGGTTGCAGCTGATTGAGCCGCCGCCGGTCGGTATAATTGGCAGAGGGAGAGAAAGAGCGTGGTGCGTTCCTCCACTTGCCCAAAGCAGGAGGGCAGGGCTGGAGACGGAGAGAAACGACCGGGATTGACACCGTGGTCGCTCCGCCGCGGTAGCGATAGGCGCGTATAGGCCACCCGGTATCAAGCACTTCCTGACCGTGGAAATGGGAGGGAGATAGCGAACGAGAGCGATAGCGTAATCCCCAAAGCAACCCACCAAGTGACAGCCGCGCAGCTCGACGACGACGACGTCTAAGCGAGTCGACCCGACGTTTCCGCTGGGATGGCCGAGCTCCTCGTAAGCCCCAGGTACATAGAACCGGTGCTAGATGCCAGCTCAATGTCCAATGACGCTCCTATCGACGACCTTCCGCTGGACGATAAAGGGTATAACTGTCACTGAGAAGACAGTCTCAGATAACATTAACGAGTGGAAGGAAGGCCAACGGCGGCAGTAGAAACTCTATCGACTGTTGCTGTCTGCCATATGCCTTAGGCCATCATAACCTCTCTTCGGTCCAGACTGCTAACTGGAAATTGTAGCCACCAGCAGCACTTCTTTCCGAAATCATTTCATTGCCCCTCAGGACAACGCATGATAGGTGGATCTGGTACTTATGGGAAGAGCGCCCACCACATCTTTGACGTCACACCAACTATGTAAACTACCTACAGACTGAAATGCAAGATTTTAACTTGTGATGTACGGAGCATATCTATCCAGCTAAATATGTGCCAACCGATTTCGGGACCTCAACGTACCCTTCGTCAGGGCTGTCTGTTAAAACTGTTATGGTTAGTGCGCTCTGCCGCAACGGCCGTCTTTCACAAGTTTTAGAATGGACATAGACGTCACATCTTCTAACCCCATATTCCTCGTCATTTATACGATGCAACCGTTATTAGAGGTCTGAGTCGTGCAACTTGCTTTCTCGCACATGTGAAGGCTGGCTGTATATTCGTACGGTACGACCTGCCTCCCAATTGCGATCGCGAGGCCAGACCAACGGGTTGACACACTGCACCGTTCATAACTCTTACAACGGTTCATTTCTTGACGGTGGCCCGTTCGTCAGTCACTCTCACTTCTTCTGACGATTCCAAGAGAGAATGTCAGCCAAACCAACTACATTTCTCTTGTCCATGTTTTGCTAAATAACACCTTTGCGTCCCAATGAGTTGCGGTGCGGAATGCAGACGGTGTGATTATTGGGCGAGACATCGAAGAGATAAAGCGCCGGCCGGGCACCAAGTGATCACAGGGATCTCCTAGCTGTATGTATAGCACACAGAAGCGACAGTCACTTGCGCAAATCGACTAGTTCCATGGGCAGTCCAGGCGCTAGTGAGGCGTGGCCAGACGTCTGAAATGGCAACTTGTGTCCCCGTGAAAAGGCCGACCAACAATCAACATGATACCTACTACTTGAATACGGCAAATATCGGCCGCACTGAATAGACATTGAGTCGGACTACAGAAGTGGGCGCAGCCGACCTCGAAAAGCGGCGGCTCCTTCTGATGCGGATGGAAGCCGCTCTCTCGACAGGACTCGATCTGTCTCAGGCCGTCCTCCGTCAAGCTGAAGACGCCAGTCCTGCAACGACACCGATTCGTACAGAGCGCGATAGGTGTAGAACCGATCATTAGTCGTCAGCAAGAGTGCATCCTCAGTCACGTAGCGCACTGATTGAACTTGGGAGAGACGACGACGGCGACGGCCTCTGGGAGCAGCTGCTGGTAGGAGAAGTGCGTGTGCAGGTCCACGCTCGACAGGAAGGCCGTCTGCGTCGGGTGCGTCTGCAACAGTCGCACAGGATACTGTACGAAGCGTAAAAGAGCAGCGTCTCTGTCGACTACTGTAGTGGGAGAGACGGACGTACGTGAATCCAGCCGACGGTGACGAGGTCGAATTTGTCCTGGAAGTCGAACACCTCGTCCTCGCGCTCCGTCGTACAGGAGTCTGGACCGCCGCTCTGCTTGGGCACCACGCAGTGAGTGATCTCGAACCCGTTGCGCTTCTGGTGGAGAAGAAGAGAAGTGGTTCAGACGCCTTCATCTTGCGCACATGTGTACGATCATAATAGAGGCAGACGTATCACGCATTGCCTAGTCACGAGCCTACAACACCTCCTAAGAGTACGGTAATCAATAGAAGAATAGGGTAGCAACCAACCATCTTTCCGCAGAGCATGCCGCATGTCTCGATGGCGTGAGAGGTGTTGGCGAAGGCTGCCGCCAGGAACTTCTCCACCAGCGTCGATGGAATAACAACGCTCTTCCTACCGCCGCCAAGGAAGGACGTCTGCGACGACGGCGACCAGATGTCGGCCGAAGGATAGGCGCCGCTCGCTCCTCCTCTGAGAGAAGAGCCATACACTCGCTTTGTCACACTCCATTTTTTTTTTGGGGGGGGGGGGGTTGTGGGGGGGGGGGGGGGGGTGGGGGGGGGGGGGGTTGTTTTTGTGTGGGGGGGGGGGGTGGGGGGGGGGGGGGGGGGTGGGTTTTTTTTTGGGGGTTGGGGGGTTTTGGGGTTGGGGGGGGTGGTTCAATTTTGGTGGGTGGTGGTTTTTTTTTTTTGTTTAGTGTTAGTGGGTGAAATCCGACTACACGTTAGCGACCCGCTAAGGGACGAAGTTATATAATGAGGTAAATACTGTATGTGTGTCAGTACCGCGACTCCAACTGGTGGTAGGGAGGCGGCTCAGGCACAGCAGAGGGTGGTGCGTCGCCAGAAGAGAAGGAGGGCAGATGTGGAACCTCCGCCGAATGGGTGTCCGCAATCTTGAAGTCGCTCGCTGGAGGTGCCGACGGCACAGAAGGCGGTGCTGCGATCTGCGCCGCCGTTGCTGACAGCGCTGCAGCTGCAGCAGCTTCCCGTTGCTTCCGCTGCCGCTGCTCCTCAGCCTCCTACATAATAGAGGACGAAATGTAAACCAGCGCCGATTACAGTAACCCATCGCACAAAGCAGCATCCCTACCTTTCTGACGGCGTCGTATTCGGCCGCGTAGACAATCAAAATTGCCTTCTTGAGCTTCTCGGCCTTGTCAATAGCGACCGGCAGCTTCTGTCATGGGAAGGGGGTTGTTAGGCACTCTCTTTGACTGCCACTACCCGCTATCCATTTGGAGCACCAACCGATCGCGCCTTGTCTTTCTCCGCGCCGCTGAACGTCTTGTAGTCCGGGTGTCGGGGCAATTGCTCCAGAAGCAACCTGTAACAGTCTATCTCAGACTCCCCTACTAAATTTCGATGAAATGGGTGCAGCGCTCACGTGCTGAATCTAACGTAGAGCTTGAGGGCTGTCTCGTTCTCGTTCTCGGAGAGGTGGACGGCGGCCATGCGGAACATCTCGTTCAAGGAGCGGTAGTAGCGCAGCAGAGGCACCGATTGGCTGACGCTGACGCCCCCACCAGCCTCGGCGATCAGCTGACGGACGCGAGTGGACGGCTCGAAGCTCTCCAGCGTCGACGCCTCCATCTCGTCTAGATTGAGAAATGGACAGACGAGGTCTCAATATCACTATCGTGTATCCTCAACTACTGCACTGCAGTCCATCGTCGCTTACCAGGGACACGATATATTGGTTGCAGTTTGGACAGCTGCCACGATTTCCAAAGAGCTTACTGTATCTATTCGTCGGTGTAACAGGTCTAGACCAGTACAGTAATCAAAGACCGTATGCTGACTTGGCCAGAGAAGCATAAAAGGAGACAGGCTCCTCCATCCAATTTTCTGCTTCAGACACAGCGCAACCTGTTTACAATCTCTCAAGGTTCGTTTCACACTCTTTCAAACGGCGCGAGAAACGGAAACCGAATTCACCGTGGGCAGCGAACACGAAGCACAAGAAACGAATGCTGAAACAGAGCACAATTACAGTACGACGACAACACACGATAACCGAAGTACCGTACCTACTTCGAATATCCATTACCACAACCACGGGTAACACGCCTAAACTCCAACCAAAGGTGACATTACTAACAATACCAAGACCTACTATTACCAACGTCGGGGTTCCAGTTCATCCTAAGGTCAAGTTCAAACGTCAAGTCTTCCTCATTACACGGTCAAACATGGATGTCGACGCCGCAGAACCACAGCTTCTGGACTACGCGACCTCCTCCAGAAAGGAAATGACGGCCTCGATAGTCTCGTGGCTGTTACGACTGGCAGTATCCTGAACAGCGAGTTGAATATCGTCCAAACACCTATACTCCCCCAAGGAGAGACAGAGAGGGTACTGTAGTCAGCACGTGCTTTGCGTAACGCGCCCAATGTACTTACATCCTCGCCCTCACGCACCGTGAGCTTGACGAACTCCAAGAAGTGGGTCAGGTGCTCTGCCATGGTCTTGAGACCGCCCTCTCCAGTCAGCGTCCCCTTGAGACGGTCCACGTAACTCTGAAACGGAACAGACACTGTACTACTCCGATGTAACTATCGCCCGCCCCTCAGTAGTCGCCACAGAGGCGAGACCTCGTCGTGCTGTAGGAGGCAGCCCAGCAGGAGGGAGACGTAGGCGGTGAGTAGACTGTGCTCCATCTGGACGCTTGCCTTCGACATGGCCCCACTGACTGTCGCCCGAATGCGACTCAGGTCGTCGGCCCCTCCGCCGCCACTACTGCCGCTGCCCTCGCCGCCGGGCGACGACACGATCGCCTTCCAGAATCGGTCGTCCACCTGGCGCGTCGCCTCGTCGTGGAATTGGTACAGCTGTGTCAAATGGGGACAAGATACATACATGTAGGTAGGTCACATGTAGAACCGAGCCTTGGAGAACTGGAACCACTTTCGACTACCTGCACGAGGGCGTCGAAAGAGGGTAGATCCTGGCGGCAATCGGGAGCCGATGACTGGGACGAAGGCAGGGCCAAATTCACCCTGACGCCATTGAGCAAGGTTCGCTTGTTGGCCGCGCAACGCTCCACCAGGTTGATCACCAGGCCCATGAACTGAATGGAACAAAGTGTCTCAGTCATCTTCATTGAGCAGTCAGTCATCTCTCATCCTCTCTCCGCTCCACTCTGTCATTTCAGCCGCCCACCATCATAACAATATCGAAGCGCTTGCTCTCGGGGGCGTGGAGAGGCGCCAGCTCTGTGGCGCAGTTGAGGCAGGTCTCCAGGAAGCCCTCCATCTGGCCCAGGCGTGTGCAGCAGGTGTCTGAGAGAAGCTCGCGGGCTGCCACTACAGTCCAATCATCACCTCCCCATCCCCACCCCACCGTTCTCGTGAGAGAGGTTCATGAGGACGCGGGCGGTCGACGTGAGCACGTTGACCCAGAGTTGGGGCCTCGCCGGCTCGTCCCCAGACCCATTGGCGGCGCCTCGTCTCGTCTTGGCCTCCGATGGGCGCAGCTGGGCGTCGCAGAGGCGGATCAGGTCGACCAGCGTCTTCAGGAGGGCGCAGTCACGCAGACTAATCAGCAGACGCTGGTTGGACACGCACAGGAAGGACACCTGCAGAGAACGCCAACTTCGGCTACTTTGGAGCAACAAAAGAAGTCGACACAGACATACACATTCTCCAAACAATGGTCGCGTTACGTGCGCTCACATCGACACTCTCACCACTTCTAGTCTACACTGGAAACGACGTAATAATCTCACTCCTCTGCTACAAAGCCGCAATGACGAGAAACCATGGCTTGCTAAGCCAATCCGCACAAGTTCCGAAGGCACAGCTACCCATACGCATCTCGACAATGCACTTACGCTCTCGACAAGGCGCAGGTAGCGCTCCAACATGTTGAGGTCGTCGGAGAGATCCGAGCGAGCCTTCCCCCTGCCCTTGACACTGGCGCTCAACTGAGGGACGGACGACAGAACTGAAAGACGACGACCGTTCCATACCACCAACTCAGACGGCGCAAGGGAGGCCCTCACTGGAAGTGACGACCAGCTCGAGGCCGCCGTTCTCCCTGAAGCTGTTCTTGAACCACTCCTCCGTCTGCCGAGCCGCTATGTACACCATCGCTTCCGTCGACAGCCACTTGGCCTGAAACAGACGGTGAAATATGCTGCGCAACAAAGAGCGAACAATAGATATCGACCGAGAGGTTCCGAGCGGTGACGTCGAGTTGAACGGTCTGCTCGGCGCCGGAGGTACCCTGCAATTCTGCCGACTTGTTGCGCCAGGCGGTCAATAAGTCCCACACCTGCAATTGAGTCGACCGGTTACCACACATAAATGCTTGCCGTCTTTCGTCTCTGCTCAACAGCAGTGGAAGTAGCAGCAGCAGTACCTGTGGGCGGTACTTGGAGTAGAGCTGGTTGGCGGAGGCGGAGGGTAGCGGCGGCTCGCAGGCCATGAGGCGCACGATCAGTTGAAGACTGGTCGAATCGACGTTCATACTGAGCTTGTCGCGCGACAGGATGTAGAGCAGCAGCGAGGTGCAAAGGGCCAGCGCCTGAAGCGGGCGCCACTGCGTAGCATTGACGCGCAGCATCATTCGCAGCGTCTACAGTATATCACATCACCTGGTCGGCGTGTGCGTCGCGCAGGCTGTGAAAGACCCTGTCGCAGTGGTTCCGGGCCCGGACGTGCTGGCGGAAGTCGGCCGACAGACACTTCTTCGTCAGGGCCATCACACTGCAACGCGACTGGGAATATACTCAGGCAGACGACACACGTCGACTGCCGAGTGGTTCACAGTGAACAGAGGTTATTTCGTCGATACATACCTCAGGCACTTCATTGAGACGCCGGTGGCCTTGCTGAGATTCTCGATGAGATACTGGAGGTCGTCTTCGTGAGTCTGGCTCTCGCCGCTGTCATGAACCGTGTGCGGACGCCTCTCCGACTGCGCCTTCTAAAAGCCGGAAGTCCTCCACCGAAGCTACAGATGTCGCCACTTGTCACAATCACTCACTGCCATTCGCGCCCTGATCATGCCGAGCCGTTGGCGGCCCTGGCTAGTAGCAAGCTGAGTCGCTGGCTTTGCTCCTTCAACCGCTGTTGACGCGCCCCGCTGAGAAATGGCCTGTAGGACGGACGCTGGGCTACGTTGCTTTAGAAGCGAGACCGACTCACAACACCAAGTGGGATAGCCGACCTCCGGTTCTTCTTCGTCCGAGCCAGCCGTCCACTGGTGTCGGTACTTCGGCTTGCTGGTCGGCTGAGTGTGAGAAGGGCGCTGCTGCTGCTGCCTGGGCCGCTCCTGCGATAATTCGGCGTCCAGAAGGCGCCTCTTGGGATCTTGATCGTTGCCCAAGTCGTCAACGGCCGTCTTCAGCGGTCGCTTCGGACTGACTTTGGCGTCGGCTCCCTTGGCACTCAACTTCGTCAGCAGTGTCGTCGTTGCCTCCGTTGGGCTCACTTCACGCTGAGCGCGCCCCGATCCTGGAGGCGACGTCTCTTTCCTGCTCTTCAAGGCGCCTTCCTGAGCATCGCCGTCATCTTCGTCCGCTTCCACGTCTAAAACCGACGCGTACAGCAGTTGCCCAGCAGACGACGCAGTCGTTGCATTCCCAGCCGATGGGCTAAAACATCAATCAGTCGTCTAGACACTCTTCAACGCCTGCTCTGTCAACAGACTGACTGACGACGGTTTGGCAGCGGCCGAGTCCGAGACGCTCCTCCTCGGGATCGGCTTCACTCTGACGTCTTCGACGTCATCGAAGTCGTCGACGTCGTACACGGATTGAGCGGCAGGCTTACTGGAGCTACTGTCAACCTGTTTTCCCTTCTTCCCGTCTCCAGAGAAAGCCTGTTCGAATAAGTCAGCTGCTGACGGAGGTTTTCCTCTTCTCAGCGCCGTCGATGACATTTTCGGTTACCTACCGCTCCGCCACAGTTGCTCAGATTTTACTACCTACGTGAGGGAGGGAGACAGTCGCTCACAAATACGCTCTTGAACCATCAACTAAGCCACGACTTGTCGTCAAACTCGAAATCAAGTCATCTGCGACCGCGTATGATAAATAAAATACGGTCAGGCGGTCACCTACCGTACTGAACTTTATAGAGGTTATTTGCACCGGCACCTTTTCTTCGAGCTTGCGCGAGTGAACGGAGCGGACACGGAATTAGGGCAGCTGGCGACGGTCGGGTACGATCGATTCAATCACGGATCGGTTGTCGTCGGTCGGCTATTTCTTCTTATTCTTCTGCTTCCGCGGCAGTGGCTCGCTGAAGGGCTCCTTGGCGGCCTTCTTCGGCGTCTTTTTTCGCTTCTCCTTCTTCTTCTTCTTCTTGCTCTTCCTCGTGCTGAGGGTTCGGCTCGATGTCACCGTCGATTTCGACTCGCTGAAGCGGCCGCCGAGTATCTGGGCGATCTTGGGCATGGGAAGCCGCTTGGCGGGGTTCACCACGCAGCACCGCGTCATGACCAGCCCGGCACACTTTGGCGTCTGCGCAGGTAGCTGCTCCTCTAGGTCGCAGCCGCTCTTCAGCCGGTTGACAACCTCTCTGGTAGACAGGCCTGAAACGATTGTCTCATCTTGCCCTGCATGCACACGGAAAGACCGAGATAGGTCGTTCTTTTCGCACCGTCGTAGGGCGGTTTGCCGTTGTTGAACACCTCGAAGATGAGCTTGCCGAAGGACCAGACGTCGCTCTGCAGACTGAAGGTGCCACCCGAAGTGACGACCTCGGGCGCGAGCCAGCGGATCGGCATCTTCCGCCTCTTGTTGAGCATCGCCGACGATGGTGGTCGAGTGGAGCTGCTGGCGGATGAGGAGGCAGTGCTGCGGCTGCTGCTCCCCCGTGCGGCGGGCCCCTTCCGCTGTGTCATGCCGAAGTCGGAGAGTTTGACGCGGCTCTCGCGGTCGATGAGGCAGTTTCTGGCGGCGATGTCGCAGTGGGCGTAGCCCTTGCTGTGAAGGTAGGCGAGGCCATCAGCCGCATCTTTGAGCATCCGCAATTTCAGCGTCGGCGACAAGTTGGTGCCGTGTCGCTCCAGGAAGGCGCTCAGCGAGCCGCCGTCCACCTTTTCCATGATCAGCATCAGAGGCGTGCGCTCGGCTGCCACTCCGAAGAACTTGACGACGCGGTCGTGTCGCAGCTTCGCCATTGTCTTCGCCTCGCGCACGATCTGAAACAGAGCAATAATGTATCGTCGGTCGATGCAGGTATTGGTCATGGTATGTATGTTGGTGGCTGCGACCTCGTCCATCGTCTCGGCGTCGATGTTTTCGTTGGCCACTTTCACCGCTACTGCCGTTGTCGTCTTCGCACCGCCGCCTCGAGCGTCGGTGGCCGTCAGAAGTCCGAGATATACCTGAAATGGAACGAAAACGTGCGTTGTCACGAAGAAGTAGTGCTTAGTTATGGTGGGCCGACGCGCCTTGCCGAAGGCGCCCTCGCCAAGCTCTCGGCTGCAAGTGACGTCTTCATGGCGGATCTGCCAGCTTCCTCGGACGATCGGTTGGGAGAGGAAGACGCCACGCGGCAGCTGCGGATCGTGTAAGAGGATGCCCTGCCGGTGGTAGTGGTCGACGAGGACCGGCACCTTCTTCCGCTGGACGGTTCCGAGCCGCCAGTAGCCGCCCTGCACTTGCCGAATTTCTATGTGGACCGGCATCATCTGCTGCTGCTTCTCCGCCGTCACCGAGAGAATCTGCAAAGAGAAACGAGAGTGTACAGTACATTGCCGTAGCATGGGAAAGAAGGGGACAGTTGGTGGGAAGTAGCGACCAGGGCGCCGGCGGCTAGTCGTCCTTTCCCCTGTCGCTGTCGGCGGACGAGGAAGCTCCCCTCTCGGCCCATCTCTCGTCGGAGGTACTTGAAGGGCATGTAGCCGTGGTAGCAGGCCATCTGCTCAACGCCGGGCGGCGAGGGCGGCGACGGAGCTCTGATCATCGTCCTCGGCCACGAACCGCCACCTCCGCTGGCCATCGTCTTCGGCACGGCTGTCATGGGCATGCGGCTGACGGGTCCCCTGCTGCGGTCGCTGCTCGGCGGAGTGTTGGCTGTGGCGCTGCTGCTGCTCAGCGTAGTGGTGCTGCCGCCGTGGGGGCGCACCAGCATCGCCCTCTTTCGCCCGCTCTCCTTGTCCTTCTTCTTCCTCTTGTCGTACTTGTCCGGCGGCGTTCCGCACAGCTGCGGCTCCTTGTCCTCACTCATTCTGCCGGCGCTTCTTGCTCTTCGTTACTCTTTCTTCTTCGGATTAGTGACTTCTAACTTGGATTTCCTTACTTGCTAACTTGGTTATCACAACCGATTGTCAGTGGCCAGTTGTACTCAGGCCAAACTCGAAACGCATGCAAGAAAGAATGACACATCGGCAGCCGAAGTACTAAATGCAAACAAAAAATGATGAAATCGTACAAAGTAATACACTAAAATTGATATTGCGTTGCCGAATCGGAGCAAGTAGGACGATGCACAAGTATACTTCCTTCCTTTGTATGTACATACATACCTGGTACGTCTGTTGAACTCCAGGAACAATTCTGAAGCTTACATTAGTTCTACCTACCGGAAGCGGCAGCTATTTCGGAGGTGCTGTTCAAAGGATCGGTCAAGGTCAAGTCACGTGGCAATGGGTGTACCTTAATTCCTTAATTACAGATTAGGTAATCCCCCGCCAGATCACTCTTGAGCCCAATAGGTGCCTCTAATTGGTGAGATACGGTTGCTTGAACACAGTTCTTCTTCTATCTGCTATCGAGCGGTCAGGAAATTACGCAGTATCATTGAAATTTTGGTGTATAGTCGTTCACGATTGATTTTGGTGAAATTTGTGTGAGGTACTGTACTTGCAGCAAGCGAGATCTGTTATTCCGAAGAACGAAAACATTTGTGAGTGCTGAAAAGGTTTTTTTGACAAAAACGACAAGAAAGTATGTGGATTTCAAGCCTACTTTTGTAATCTGCTGGATCCAACCCGTTCCATCGATCTATTTCCGTCTTACGATGGCGCGGCCAGGGTTGATTCAACTAGCTATCCTGGCAGCCTGTTGGACGATTATCGGCACACTGCAAGAGGATTCAATAAAACCGCGCAGAGTTGCTCTTCTACTCGACGGCGAAAACGTCACTGTCAGAATACATGGCGACGCTCCTTTGGACGCCGCTCGGTTGAGCGAGACGACCGCCTGGGTGGCAAAAGTGAAAGACTATTACGGTGTGCGACGTCGTTGTCCTAGCTCTACCTATTAGGTTATGGTTAGGCCGGCTTGTCCTGTCAGATGGCAATGATGGCATCCTAGTCACAGTTGCCTGCCTTTCAGCAAAGAGCAAACGACCGCTTCGCGACGACGAACGGCTGTGCCAGTGCACGCCGAACTCGCTTGTGAAAGCGGAGTGCACACCCCTCTTTGACGCGGGCGTTCTGGCAGCCACCGACGTCCACTTCTGCCGCACCACGGGAGCCTGCAAGCGTCTGCGTCAGATCGTCCGCCCTGAGACTCCCCCAGAAGAGATGTTCCAGTGAGTTGCGCCGAGATGATTCCACTTCTTCGCTGCGCAACACATGTGCTTTCTTCACAGGTGCATCCACAACGCTGACCTCGAGTGGAAGATGCACTGTGGGAAGGACATCCCCTCCGTCATCGACCAGTCCTGTTGCTACGGAGTCCACTTCTGCAACAGCGCCCTCGAGGTGCCTGTCATGCCGATTGCCTCCTCTGCACGCTCGAGCGCGCAACTGTCTCTCTCCTTCTCCTCTCAGCTCCACCTGGAGCAGCAGAAGGCGGCGATGAAGCAGCACGACACGATGCGCTACCCGGGCACGCTGGGAAGCTCGGCGCTGCAGACGGCCAGCATCGTCGTCCTCTTCATTCTGGCCGCCGTCGCCGTCGTCGCCGCCTACCTGCTCTGGCGCTACCGACGCGTCCCGTCCAAAGGCGGAGGGGGAGAGAAGATCTTCCTCCGAGAAGCCGATCGCCCTCCCCTCTTACCCTCAGAATGCGGCTGTGAAGCCAGCTCATCTGGACAAGGTGCTGTGCCTTGCCGACGTGCTTGCGCCACAACTGACGAATGTAAGTGGTGCTCGCGCTTCTTTTTCAGGCGACTGCATCTTGCTGCCGAGTACGCTGGCCCGACAGATTCGTCTCACCCATCCGCCGATAGGCAAGGGACGCTACGGAGAGGTGCGATACTGCGTGTCTGAGTCAACTAGGGTCGAAGTTATGCCGTACGTATAGTGGTCCTTGTCTGCAGGTCTACCTGGGCTTCTGGAAGAGCGAGAAGGTGGCGGTGAAGATCTTCTCCTCGCGCGAAGAGAAGTCCTGGTATCGCGAGGTGGAGCTCTACCGACACTCCATGCTCATACACCCCAACGTGCTGCGCTACGTGGGAGCCGACAACATGGGTAGGACTAAGCGTCTATTGGTGTCTTGAGAATCCGCCGACAATGGCTGACATGTATCAGTAAATGACCGCTGCTCGACAACGATAATTACAGGGACAGTAAGACTAAGGCACTCTCATTGCACCAGAAGAAAGAAAGTAGCGCGTGAACCGATTTTCAGACGACGGCCTGACGACTCAGCTGTGGCTGGTGACGGAGTACCACGAGCACGGCTCCGTCTACGACTACCTGATGCGTCGGACGGTCAGCCTGCCGCAGATGATACGCATGGTCGACAGCATGGTCTGCGGCCTCACCTATCTGCACACCGAGATATTGGGACTCTACAGTGAGTAGCTGCCGGGTTCTGTTTTGTAACTGCAAGCATTACCGAGTATCCGCTATAGTTAAGGTGTGCTGCGTCTATCGATTAATGTACTGTAGTCAAGCCGTGGCGTTTTAGGCACAGTCTGGAAGGAGCTAGCGTCCGTCAGTAATGTTTGATGGTTATTATTGTTCGTTCAGAGAAGCCGGGCGTGGCCCACCGCGACCTGAAGAGTCGCAACGTGCTCGTGAGACAGGACCTGAGCCTCTGCATCGCCGACCTGGGCTCCGCCGTGCGCTACACGCAGGGAGAGATCGACCTGCCCAGCAATCGCAAGGCCGGCACTGTGGTATGCGGTCGAGTTGCTTCTACTGCTTCTTTTCAGGCTTCCTAGCGTTTCTATCTGCGCTCTTTAAACGTCTGTTTCTTCAGCGCTACCTGGCGCCCGAGGCGATCGAGGGCACCTTCAACTACCGCAGCTTCAATGACTACTGCTGCGTCGACGTCTACGCGCTAGCCCTGGTCATCTGGGAGCTGTGCCGCAGAACCAGAGTGCCCCGTGAGTCTTGGCACGGCACTCCTTGGCAGATGTTCTCTGTTGTCACTCGAGATGTCTTCTCTTTCTCTCAGAAGTGGGCGAAGAGTACGCGTTCGCGCTGCCCTACCAGGACATGGTGCCGGACGACCCCACCCTGGAGGAGATGGGCCTAGTCGTCTGCCAGCAGACCAGAAGACCGCCTGTTCCCGCCTGGTGGTCACAAGTCGAGGTCGGTCCCCTTTTATACAGGGTGGCCCAAAAAAAGTGAGACCCATAACTTCGTGGCCGCCATTCTCAAGCTTGTCTGCAAATATCAGGCCCAAATTTGGGCAGACCATATTGTGTGGTGTTTCTGACCAACGTATAAAGTTTCAGACCATTTGATGCAACGAACGCCAAGTTACACCAATTTCTGCAACATCATGTCGGAAATCGGGCACAGCGACTTTTCAATGGAGAAGGCCCTGGAGGAGCCCCAGCGGCATGGACGTCCTGCTTCTCCAGGGCCTTTTCCATTGAAAAGTCGCTAAACCCGATTTCCGACATGATGTTGCAGAAATTGGTGTAACTTGGCGTTCGTTGCATCAAATAGTCTGAAATTTTATACGTTGGTCAGAAACACCACACAAGATGTTGTGTCCAAATTTGGGCCTGATATTTGCAGACAAGCTTGAGAATGGCGGCCACAAAGTTAGGGGTCTCACTTTTTTTGGGCCACCCTGTAGTTGTTCTCGTAAATGGAGCTGACGCGTCCTATTGACGTAAAGTCGGCGTGAGATGTGTCTGCCCAGTGTCTCTCACAAACATGCAGAGGTACATCGCCGTTCGATGATGATACCCTATTCTGTACGCTCTTGCGTGACGGCAGTTCAAAGTATCGCATTCAGTAGATCACTTTTTGTGCAGGGTCTATCCGAGATGGAGGAGATAATGAAGGAGTGCTGGTCGGCCAATCCCGCCAGTCGGCTGACGGCCCTCTGCATCAGGCGCAAACTCCAGGACATCAAGCAGCGTCTGGCCGTCCCTGCGGCGCCTCTTCAGCTCTAGGTGGCTGGACATAGTCGCTAGTAGTACTGGTGTTCCGAGCGCCGCTTTATTCAACTGTTGGTGTCGTCGTCGTTGTGTTGTCGTTGCCATGACTTAGCCGCGAGAAGTGCGATCGACCTCCGCAGTACTACTGTATCACTGAAGAGGGGAATCGCCTCCGAGTGATTCGAGAGGTCGCGACGCGCGAAGGGAAGGTGGATATATGCCTATATAGGCGAGTGGCAGGTAGTCGCCATTGGATCTGTGATGTTTTCTGCCAGACGTGTACAAAACGCATCCTCTGTTGAGAAAGCTTTTACGCTGTGTATTTCATAGCTGTTTTAGAGGGCATTTAGTAATGACCGGCCAAAATGGAGAAGGCGAAATTTGCAGATTGGCGGCATGCAGTCTTATTTTGGAACGACGTTGAAGGCACGCACAGTACTGCTCGTCGCTAGCGTCTGACCGTTTTCGCTGGCGGGTGAACGGCACTCAGAAATATGAATAGGTTGACGTAGGTTGACCTACTGTAACTACGCCGGCTGTATTCAAATATTTGGATCGAATGGGTTGCTGGTGGGACGACTACTGTAACTAATTCGTCAGTATTCAAACATTTGAATGGTTTAGCCGTCCTGGGCAGTATTCAAATATTTGAATGGATTGGGGGTCGGTGGATCTGTAACTACGTGGGAGTATTCAAAAATTTGAAAAAATTCATTATGGGTTTACCTACTGTAACTACTTCCACAATATTCAAATGTTTGAATGGATTGGGGGTGGGTCGACCTACTGTAACTACCTGGGTAGTATTCAAATATTTGAATGAATTGGGGCTCCCTCGGCCTACTGTAACTACGTGGGGCGTTATTCAATATTTGAATGGGTTGCTGGTGGGTTGACTACTGTAACTAATGCGTCAGTATTCAAACATTTGAATGATTTGGCCGTCTTCGGCAGTATTCAAATATTTGAATGGATTGGGGGTCCCTCGATCAACTGTAATGTAACTACCTCACAGTAATCGAAAATTTGAATATATTTACTGTGGGTTGACCTACTGTAACTACTTGCACAATATTCAAATGTTTGAATGGATTGGGAGTGGTTCGACCTACTGTAACTACTTGGGTAGTATTCAAACATTTGAATGGGTTGTGGTCGGTCCACTACTGTAACTACGTCGTCAGTATTCAAACATTTGAATGGCCCATCTTTGGTGGATATATTTAACTAGGTCCAGTATTCAAATATTTGAATGGGTTGCGCGTTGGGTGACCTACTGTAACCATGTCAGGAGTATTCAAAAATTTGAATAAATTCACTATCCGTTGACTACTGTACCTGCTTCGACAATATTCAAATATTTAAATAAATTGGGGGTCGGTCCACCACTGTAACTACGTGGGCAGTATTCATATATTTTAATGGGTTGCCGCCTTGCCGGTCTGTCGTCTACTGTATCTACCTCGACGGTATTCAAATATTTGAATAGACTGCCCGTCCGTCAGCCGACATAACTACCGCCTATTGCCTACTTAACATCTTTGAAATACGCAGCGTTAATGTCGTCGTTCGATATAGACATGAGAATCGTCCGCCGAAGTGTACCTATGTGCGAGCAGCTCTAAACAGTTATCTGAGAACGACAGAAGAATACGGCGTCGGCTTTATGTGATCTGTGGTTCCCAGCGATGTTATGAAGTTTTCGCAGTCGAGTGGTGACTTCGATGGTTACAGTACAGCCTCTAGCCCTAACTAAGCTAAGCGTTCTCAGTGAAAGGCCACTTGACGAGACCGTGCTTAGGCGGAAGCACTAATGCACCAAAAGCAACGTGAAGAAAACATTGAGGCGGAGGTAGAGGTGGTCTGGGCTTAACTGACGTGTCCCGTTTTGCAAACACGCCAGTCGTGTTCCGCTATTGTGGCAGCTTGACACGTCTCCAGCGAATTGGGGGAAGAGGGCAGCATGCAAACATTCACCCCGTCAAATGAGACCCGCGCTATTAGATGGGTGTTATGACACATTATTCGTGCTGGACCAGAGCGTGGAAGAGAAGCGAATGAGTTGCAAGTCTTTTTTGTGGTCGCACTAACACGTCCAGATCTCGTCGACAGTTTTGCGGCCACCACTCATAAAGGCAACAAAAGTAGACATCTCTCGCGATGGGCGTCTTGTCTTCGTCTCGGCAGGGACAGGACGTGACACGTGACAGACAGCCCATTACAATCGGGAAAGAAAAACTGCGCAGCCGGTGGCCCATGGCGCAGCGCAGGCAACCGTCTTTTGGAAGGCCGGACCGAAAGAGACGACCTTTCGTCTGGATTACCTTAATACGCGACGCCAGATTCGTTGACTGGCGGCCGTCTGTTTTTCGCGATCGTGAAGTTTTTGCTCTGGTCGCAAGTTTCCCCTCTCGGCGCAAGTCGGCGACGCAGTCCAGTTGTCCGTTCGTACATCGTTCGCCGCGCGGACTCGCGTCGACCGACATTTGTTTGCCGCCTTCCTCCGCTGAAGGCGGTCGTTCATCATTAATTATCGTCTTCCATCTTATTCCCTTCTTTCCCTTCCCCCCACTCTCTCGACGCCCTCCGCGACGCCGCCGCCGCCGCTCTCGAACGGAACGGGAGCGCTGACAGTCGTCGACGCCGCCGCCGTCGCTCTGACCCACAAGAGTCACAAACGGCTGTCGCGCGCGGCGGGCGGCCTACAGGTGACACGATTTTTTCACCGTTTCACTGCTGGCGCACAGTCTCGCAGTCCGTCCCTCTCCCTCTCTCGCCTTCTCCCTCTCCTTCCGCTGATCCCCGAGTCGCCTGAACGGATGGTTGGCGCGTCGCCTTCCGTCGTCGTCTTTCGGCCCTCGGCCTTCGCCGTTTAAGTGGCCGTTCAAACGTTGCCGCCGTCGTCGTCGCCGCCGCCGCCGAGCGGCGCGCCGTCCGCGCGTGGTCCGACCCATTATGCAAACTGGGTCGGAATCGGTCCGATCCGTGTCGCCTATAAATTGGACGACCGGCCCCACTCCTCTTCATTTTGGCGGTCTGCGCGTTTTTGTTTTTCGCCAGCCTTGCGGTGGGCCCCTAGTTCTACCGTCGACTACTGGTGCACTCTCTCCCATCTTTGGCTACTGTCTTTCCGGCGGACTGCAGCGTCTCCGCTTGCTACACTCATCTGTCGGCCAGCCTGCTGTGAGCCAGCTGGGTATCCACTGGTGTTGCTGTTTCGCCCGCTCTGCATTTTCCTGCGCTACTGGAACTCGCTCGGTCAACGCCGTTGTTTGTCTCTTCTCTTCTATTGGGTACTGTATTTCAGTTCAGCAGACGGTGACGTCTAAGCGACTTAGGTATGCTCGCGCGCACAGAAGGAGCAGTCGAGCGTTGATTCTTCCAGTGCCCCAGTTGCTCGTCTTCCAGTTGCGACCGACGCGCTCTCAAGGTCGAACCGGTTGCTGTTTTTAGGATTCGGCAGGTAGGCGGAGACGCTGCGCTGCCGCCGTGGACGTAGGCTGCGCCGCTCTCCAAGCCAAGCAAGGCGCCGCAGTTCGTCTTCTCTGTCTGTCGCAGCGCCGTGCCCCCGTCTTGATTCGGATTGTTTCTGAGTTCTGCAATCGGGTTGGCCGACTTTCTTCTTCCTTCTCTCTCTCGCCCTCCCGTCCACCCTGTCGCCCACCCCCATTCCTCCACCCATTCAGCCTACGCGAGAATAAGAAGTGCGCGAAGCGCCACCGGCAAAATGCGCGCGAGTGAGACGGCGTCGTCCTTTGACTCGTCTCTTGTCCTGCGCCTCCTTCTCTCTCCGTATGTTTACGTAGCAGTCGTTTTCAAATGATCGTTTTTCCATCGCCATTGATTGGGCATCACCGGCAGACCGAATGGCCGGTCGGTCGTTTGAGAGCGAGGGCGTGAGCGCTTTCCTTTCTTTTGCTGGAAAAACGTCTGTTGCCGCGCGATTCGGCCCTCGATCAAAGAAGGCGCTTCTACCGGTACGCGATTTCTCGCCGCCTCTTCTCATTCGACTCCCTCTCTCGCGCTTCGTAGCAGGTCTTTGCAGCGAGTCTCGCGCTGGCCGGCGATCTCTCCGGCGCGCCGTCTCATTGTTATTCTTCTATCAGTGATTCGCGACGACTGCCGGAGGATGTCGAGTCGTGGTCGTCGATCACCGATGTTCGATGCGCGGCAACTCTCGCAGGAATTCCTATATCAGAGGTGCCGCGGGCGCTGTTGGCGCGCGATCGCTGTCCTGCTTCGCGAGTGCTGGCGCGAGCGCGCGCGCGACTAGTCGTCCGCGACACATCCGCGTCGTCTTCGCTCGCCGGCGCTCCGTCTGTCGTTCCCGCGCGCCGTCTTGCTCTCATTTCGATTCGCTTTCAGAAAGCGACTACTGCGACAACTCTCAGTTGGTGGAAAGTCGTCGCAGTAGACAAGAAGAACAACCAACAACCGCCAAGATGTTGGAGCTGGACAGCAGGATCAAAGCCTACAAGTTCGTCGCCTACTCTGCGGTCACCTTCAGCGTGGTCGCCGTCCTCAGCGTCTGCATCACGCTGCCCATGGTCTACAACTACGTGCACCATGTGCGCAGACAGATGAACCACGAGATGAAGTTCTGCAAGGTGGGCTCTGACTAGTTCCTTCTTCCTTCCGAGTGGGAGAACTGGCCAGCGCTGTCTTCACAAGCGACCTTCCGACTATTGCATTGCAGGGGTCCGCAAAGGACATCTGGTCAGAGGTGAACCATCTCAAGTCCGTGCCCGCAGGCGCCCACAACAGGACAGCCCGTCAGGCGTACAACGGCGAGGCCGTCAACCCGACGCCCGGAGTCGTCGGCGGCTGCGAAGGTATGTACCTTACGCGGCTCTTTCCCCAATCTGCCGTTTCACGAAACGCTGACTTGCTTTGCACTGCAGGGTGCTGTCTGCCCGGACCGCCGGGTCCTCAGGGCCCCGCTGGCAAGCCCGGCAAACACGGGAAACCCGGTGCCCCAGGCCTGCCCGGCAAGCCCGGAAAGCCACCCACGCCACCTTGCGAGCCTCTGACGCCTCCTCCATGTGAGTCCACTGGATGCATTTTGTGTGTAGTATGTACAACAGGCGCTTTCGCTTGAATAATAGACAAGTGCGAATGTGTTTGCTTAACCTACATACTTAAAGATGTTGACAAAATGGTGCATGTGAATGAATTGGCTCGCTGTGCTTCAGGCAAGCCCTGCCCCAACGGACCTCCAGGACCCCCTGGACCCCCGGGACCTCCTGGTAAGTGTGAACAGGCGACCTACATATTTGTTTGGTGTTATCGCCTTCGCACCATCTGTTGCAAATCTGGGTCTCTTTGACACGCGCGCGTCCGGCCCAGCGCAGCCGCAGACGGACACACGGGCAGACGCGACGCGGCGCGGGCGCACCTGAATTCCAGACGGCGCGCCCCTTTCCGTTAGAAGTCGTCGTGTGCTCGCGCAAAGAAGACGACTTCGCGAGGGATGAGCGACCGCAAGTGGGCCAGTGGGCCAGTCGCGCCCTCTGTCGTCCGACGCCGCCGCTGCCGCCGCTCTGCGGTCTCTCCCTCCCCCCCCCCCCCCCCCTTCATCCTTCTCCGACTGCAGTGCTCCCCCATCCACCTTCGCTCCACTCCAGCGCGCTCGCGCACCTTTCGCCCGACACGGCTCATTCGGCAGGAGGGGAAGCGCGCCCATCGAAATAATACAGAAGGGGCATGTCACGCTTCCGCTACTTCGCATTTCGAGAGTAGACGGGAGGGAGGCCGATAGGGCTGCGCTCGACGGCGCGCGAAAACGAAACTGGAGTACGGGAGAAATGGGCGACATCTTACATGTACATACACTACATACATAGAAGGTGTGCAACGATACGATACGTGCACACTACAGGTTCCAACAAAGCTGACTCCAACAGAGCACGCAACAAGGCTCGGCAATGAACACGCAATTCAGTTCAACGCAAATGCCTTTGTATCATGTTGGTTAACTCGAGTCTCCTTCAGGCGAGCCCGGTGCGCCTGGCGCCCCCGGCCGACCCGGTACCGATGCTCCTCCCGGGCCCCCCGGACCCAAGGGACCCCCTGGACCTCCCGGAGAGGCTGGACAGCCCGGACCCGCTGGCGACCCCGGAGATCCCGCCGAGCAGGCCGTAAGTGCCTTGCCTACCTACCGAGTGTTGGGCTCGTTGCTGTTGGCATCCATCTGATCGAGCACTCGTGTTCGTTGCAGGCTCCCGTGCCCGGACCCAAGGGACCTCCCGGAGACCAGGGACCCCCCGGACCTCCCGGACCCCCCGGCGAGAACGGCAAGGACGGCGCCCCAGGACCCCAGGGACCCAAGGGACCGAAGGGCCAGCCCGGACCCCCTGGCGCCGACGGCCAGCCAGGACCTCAGGGCCCACCCGGGCCTCCCGGTCCCCAGGGAGAGAAGGGCATCTGCCCGAAGTACTGCGCACTCGACGGCGGCGTCTTCTTCGACGACGGCACAAGAAGGAAGCTCTGAGAACTGGTCCTCGCCCACTCCACCTACATCATCAGCCATCGTCAGTCCAACTAGTGCAACTGCTGCTCCTCCTACTATGTGTCCCTCCACGTCTGTTCCCGGTTTCGAACGACCCTTAGTGGGGTGGGGCCTGTTTCGGCAGGCCTCGACCCCTCTGTTGTTCTTCTTCTTCTTCGTGCTTTCTAGCTCAAGCCGCGTCGTTTATTCGCTCGTCTTCCCCTCTTCTTCTGTAACCACCTGCCTGATTCCACCAAAATTAAGACACGCACCCACAACATAGCTACCACAGTATTGTACCAGCTGAACAAACCAGCTCAGCACGCTGTTTGCTCCATCACTGCCATGTTCTTCTTCCAGAGTAGAGGTTCGATTCTACCGAACCCCAACTATATAAGTGCTGCGCGCGTGGTAGGTTCCTACTGATCTTCTCGCATGTCTCGCCGTTTCGTGTGGACCGCTTCTGTTCTCGTGTGCAGTGCGCATTCACGTACACTACAGTGCGACTTCGAAGCCGTAAGCTCCACCGGCAGGCAGGCAGGCAGGCGACGCATACCCCGCTTTCTTCTCGAGGAAGACCGACGCGAGTCTACATAGGACCCATTCGCCGCTTTTGTTTCGCCTAATTTGAGTGTGTATCAGAGAGTAAGAGAGAACGAAAGGCCAACCCTAGCCCAGGAGTGTCGGCGCGACAGCCAGAGTTTTCGTTCGAAGCGGGGGCTAACTTCGAGCTTCGGGCCACCGTCGGCGGAAGCGGCGAACTCTTCGTCTCTGGTATACTGTAGCACCAAAAACTGTTTGGTATTTGCTCGCTGCCTGGAGGAACAAAAGAGGACGAAGAATTCGCCACTGCCATGAGTTCGCTTTGGTTACGGTTCTTGTTTAGTTCGCGACCCGCTGCTGGTGTCTGGTTCTCTTTGGTTCAATCTTGGGATGCTTATTGTCGGGAAAGAAATGGCCTTCACGTTGAACCGCACTGTACTAGAGCTACAGCAACCACCAGCATCACACACTCCTCCACCTTGCTTTTGACCTCACCGGGTTTCTTTTTGCCTTCTCAGTTTGCTACAACCAACAAACCGAACCGTTAGGAAACATAGTCACAGTGGGCGACTTTACTCAAGTCAAACTTGCATAAGAATGGAACGGACGGACGAAAGTTAAGCAGCAACGCTGAAGACAGAGCTAATAGACGATTTGCACGGTTTGTACGATTGGTAAGTGGAAAGACGCAGTTCTTACTAGGCTACGGTTATTTGTAGTTTAACGCATAACTTACTATCCACCTCCACAAGCTGCACATATGTACATAGTTTCCGCTTGAATTAGCAATTAGTCAGTGCTTCCCGGTGGCAGTGGTCAAATGGTACGGCGAAACAGTACAAGCTGAGTTTTGGGTCGGAATCATGTGGACGGAACCCGTACGTACATAGGTGTGCAGAACTTGAGTAATAAGAATTTGACTGTTTCTTGCTAAACAGTATAACCAACTTAAACTACACTTAACTGCTAAACTTCTTCTGTATGTCCATATGTGGTCAGCTTCGACTTTGCCAGACGTTTAGAAATGAACAAGTACGTGCCTTTGCGCTACCAAAATGCTATAAAAACGTCCTCGGTCAACGCCACAACTTGGTACAGCATAAAACGTTAAAAGTACACTGTCGACGTCCCACGTGTAATTGCAGCTGCAGTGCAGTGCTGCAAAGGATAAAAATTACAATTTTGCATGTGCCATTTAAGCCATTTTTAGCACTCCGACTTGAAAAGGCGGAGTGCTATAGTCGGGGCACCGATTTCATAATCCGTTTTGCCACGATAACTTTTGCGTGGTTGATCCGATTTGCAAACGGTTTTTTTTTATCGATAGCTCTCGAGGGATAGTAGGTGTGGAAGCACCTTCATTTTTTTCGCGTAGTGGAAAAATTTTGAGAAAAATTCAAAAAACTGAAAAAACGGCGTTTTTTTGAACTACGACAAAGTTTACAGATCCGTAATTTTCGCAATACTTGGTCGATTTTGGTGATGTTTGGATATGTTATAGTCCTCGCGAATATCAACCTTGGAAAGGAAACCTCAGCTTCCTAGGCGGTCCCGCGCGGAAGTTATGGCCAAACAAAAAAAAAGTTTTTTTGAAATTTCGGTGTAAAAAATCGAGTTGTGAGATTCCGTTGTAGAATCGCGGCGGATACCCTCCAGCGCGAAACGCGTATCGATTTGCTTTCATTTGAGACCAAAATCGCCGGAATCGACCGTCTAAATTTTAAGTTATGACTGGACAAATTATGGCGGTTTTGACCCATTTTCGGAACTTTTCAACTTTGGGGTGCTGTAACGCTAGAATGGGACTCTTAATGGCTAAATGGTGTCCACCACGTGATTCCCCGTCGAAAAGTGATATGGAACCGATTTTTAAAAATAGTTTTCCGGTTGCCGTACCTCCGGCCGCGTCCAAATTCAAAGTACACCTCTGTTGACTTATTTTCGGCAATTTTCGACTTTGGGCTGTTGTAACGCTCGAATACGATTCTTAATGGCTAAATGGAGTCCACCAGGTGATTCCCCGTCGAAAAGTGATACGGAACCGATTTTCAAAAATATTTTTCCGGCTACCGTACCCCCGGCCGGGTTCAAAATTTAAAGTACGTCTCTGTTGACAGAATCGCAGTTGGAGTCGATTTCGGTGCTTTCGAGGGCGCTGAACCCGAATGTGGCACTCGGTTTGCGATGCGGACCAGGATTTGCGACTTTTCGTCGACAATTGGGGCACCTTAACCATGTTTTGTCGAAACCCTAAGCGTGGGGATTGTACAGTGCAATGTCCAATTTCTGGCATTCTGCGCTGTTGACAAAGTCGGCATTGGTTCTGCGCTGCAGACAGACGAAGTCGGCACTGGTTAGGAAGTTTCAACAACAACTGCTGTCGCAAATAAGTTTCTTTCCACTACTTCTTACGACCACGTATATATGACCGCGGTACAGTTTTGGTGTGCGCCGGCATATGTTGGTGCGGGAAATTTGATTTCTGTATCGCGTCCTCTAAAGCCATGTTAGGGCGGGATTTGCGGTCAATCTTTGTGTGGTACAATTATTGCCTATTCTACACGGTGTGCAATCGCTCTGTGTGTTTCCGTCCACTGTTCTCTCTCTCTCTCTCTGTTTTCGCGCCCATGTGTCTTGCAGTAATACGTTACTGTAGTGCGCAAGTATTCTCCATAGGGTTAGGTCGCTGCAGTAATTGCTTCGTCTTTGTTTCCGTTCACCGTTCTCTCGTAACTCGTTCCCACGCTCTGCTGGCACGGACGCTCGATTGCGTAAGCGTGTTTCGTGGCGCGCGTATCTAGCGTATAGATATCCAGCTGTGTGCGCTTCCCGTGGTGCGGACGCTCGATTGCGTAAGCCTATTTCGTGGCGTGCGTATCTAGATCTACCGCATAGATAGCCAGCCAGCTGTGCGCGCCCCCTTCTTTGCCAAGTGCCGTGCGTTGTGTACTGGAGATGGCCACGGGTCACCGGCCGCGGCCGGGCCGATTGCCGGCTGTTGAAGCTTCACACTGCCAGTAGCTGGGTTTATCCACATTGAGTTTTCCAAAATGTGAAACTAGGTCTTTGCTTAATTGCGCCCCCGGCCAGCGCACATTGCCGGCTGGTCGAGAATTCTGCTGCCGGTTGTCGCCCGGTTGTCGGTTAAGCAGAAAGTTTGCCGGCCGGTTCCCGGATGGAATGTTCTGGCCGGCGCCCATCTCTATTGTGTATGCCAACAGCAGGCGTTGTGTTGCCGCTGTTCCACGCTTCTCCGTCGCTGCTACGCTGTTGGCGCGGGCGGTCTGTTGCGCAGCAGGCGACGCAATACCTCCATCTGCTATTCCCGAGTCGGGTCGGAGTGCTTCTATGCAGGGGCTCCTGCACGTAATCCTTGTCTTAGAGTCGCTGTTAACTCTCGTGGTGAGTCGTTCGCCGCAAATTGGCTTACTTCAGTGGGACGCCATGTAGATTTCGTTTGTCCCGTACCGTGTCGTTTTGACCAACCCCTTCCATCGCAGCTGCTGCGGCTTTCACCGCTAAGGTCGACCTTAAGTGACTAAGCGGCCGTCTACCGTATTGTTTGCAGTGGTGTCCACACGGCAAAGACATATGTGTGTATTGGTGTGTGCTTGCGCTGCGCGTCGTCGGCAGCGGCAGCAAATGAGCTCAAATATTTGGTTTCCTCGCTGCGGAAGGAAGGACGGCGCGAAAGTGTGAGAAAGAAGGAAGCTAAGGTGCTAAGTGGCATCGCTTATGGCTCTTATACACGCTCTCGTGCAGGGAAGGCGGCCATTTTATCGGCCTAATCAACAACGACCCACCGCCGCCTCATTTAGCGCCCACTCTCGCCCACGGAAGGTGTAAGGCGATCTACCCGCATCCGTGTCGCTCAACTGAGACGACAAAGCACGTCAGCTTTTCCTTTCGGCGGCATACGGTAGACTCCAACCAAGTTGCTGGCATCTCCAACTGCTGCATGCATGTACAGGGCGTTTTTTTAGACAACCACATTTTGAACTTGAATAACTTTGGCTGGCGTCATTGGTAAGCCCTGAAATTTTCACAGTCGATGGCTAAAACCTGAGCAATTTTTTCTCCACTAGACCGAAAACTTTATGTTGCGTACACCAACGATTTCGGCGCGTCAAATTTTAGGGCAGATTTTCTGCAACTGGCAGAACTCGGTACGAACTAACTCAGTCGTCACTTAACCGGTTTCACTGAAACCAACGGCAGGTTGTAGAGCATACAATAACCTATTATTTGGTTTACAACGCAAATCTGTGGCTGTTACGCCGCTCACGCTACGGCGCTTAAAAGATGACGGGAGCGTGCATCAGCCGCCTTCTGACTCAATTTAGGGAAAATACCAAAACGGCCATGCCTTTGAAGCGACATAGCGTGAGCTGCGTAATAGCCACAGATTTGCCTTGCAAGCCAAATAATAGGCTATTTTATGGTCTACAACCTGCCGTTGGTTTCAGTGAAATCGGTTAAGTGACGGCCGAGTTAGGGCGTACCGAGTTCAGCTAGTTGCAGAAAATCTGCCCTAAAATTTGACGCCCTGAAATTTTTGGCGCACGCAACATACATTTTTGGGACCAATGGTGAAAAAATTGCTCAGGTTTTAGCCATCGACTGTGAAAGTTTCAGGGCTTACCAACGGCACCAGCCAAAGTTATTCAAGTTCAAAATGTGGTTGTCTAAAAAAACGCCCTGTACATGCATGTATGTACGTTGTATGTACGGACTTCAGACGTATTTTGGTACATTTGGTATTGGTTATGGGCAGACGCGAAAATTTATGGTATTGATAATATCGTCAGACGTAAATCCGCTAAAAACTTCATGTTGCAAACTTTGCGCAATTATAGAGCCAGTACAGCGTGAGCCACTGTATTACATGACTTTTATTGTGCCACGCCGCTGCATGACACGATTTATTTTGCCAATGGTAACTTAGATACATGACCATGTTACAGATGGCCAGTTGCTGCGCGCAGTTGTAGTGCTGCTGCAGTGCAAGCTTAGGTTTGTCCGACATTCGAGCAAGTTGCGATTCTGCAGAACTGAAATCTGAATACGCATCGCGGTGCCGAAAGTGGCAGATCCAAAAGATATGATTATCTTAAGATGGTTTTAAAACACCGCTTAAGTACCATTAGGCAGCATCTTTGGCATACGATCGGATCGATGCAAATTTCGAATTCTGCAATACAACAACATGCTTGGAATAGAGGTAAATTGAGCCCAGAAACTGGCGGAAGTGCTACAACCGCGCGCAGCAACGGATTCGGCCGAAATTTCGCTTGCCACTACATTCATAGGTGTGTAAAACTTCGTTGTGATCGAGTAGCGCAGCGATGTGATACACTGAATCAAACGTGATGCACTACCGTGGCCAAACGTGTATAGCATTTACAACAAGGCTGCTCAACTTTGGCCAAGGCATCATAACACGAGCAACGACGTCAGGCTGCCATAACATCTTTGATAATTATTTGTACATTACTGTGAGCAGAAATATCGTGGCGAAATTGTGGCAGAGTGACACATACCGAAAAAGTTCTTTGTTCATGTACTTGTGTCACCGGAATTATTTGTGTTATGGTAATAGTTGGCGCACACAGTGGCACAAACGATAACATTGCGCGCTCAAGACCAAGACCACTAGTACAGTGGGTAGATACCATACCGGCTGCCGCCTGGCAGACAATTTGAGCTACACTCACAAGATGGTATAATGCAGTGTAACGCACAAATAAAGTGCTGCTTCAAAACATAGGTAGCCTTGCTTCAGACGAGTAGAACTCGCCGCCCACCATATAGCATACCAGACTACGACGTGCGAACTGAACAGACGATGCAGGTACAGTAGCTACTCAAATGCAATTTGTCACTTTGCAGACGTTAGGTACAACTACATAAATAGGTAATTCTGCCCTTAGCGGAGGGAACACCAGCGATCAGTGAGACAGAATGTTCATTTCATATGAAAGCTGAAACTGAATAAAATCTGTCTCTCTTAAAAGGTCTAGTATTCTTGTCAGTGTCTTATTGTTTATTGATTTTGTTGTGAATAACAACAGTTATTCACAATACGTAGTAGTTATTATATCCTTTCTCATTGTGTTCTCTTTCTCATTGCAGGCTGTTTTGTGATTATTTTTGTTTTGTGTTATTTCACTCGAATTTGTTTTTCTCATGCTACCGTCTTTCTGATAGATTATTCTTTATTCAAACTATTTCACGTCGTTAGATATTATTTAAATAATATGTGTTATTTGTCATTTATTTTATTTCGATGACAATATTTTTCAGTAGTTTTATTTGAATAGTGTTATCTGTTAATATTTATTTCAATAGTGTGTGTTCCAATCGGTGAAAACCATTGTTCGCCTGATGTTATGTCGTGTTGGTGGCTCGTTACAGTCAACGTGGAAGTCCACCCACACCCCTTACATGTTGGAAGTTGGTACATAGCTGCCGAAGTGCAACATTGTCTCGTGCGTGTGTCCGCATGTGGGGCTGTCAGCAGTCGTCTGGCGTCCAACGACTGACGGGGCGCATTCCCTCGCAGCCGACTGACGGCCTCGGCAAACTTATTGACAGTTTGAGCGTGATTAATCGAATTATAGTGGGCACCTAGGAAGGAGGGGCGCGGGCGGGTGGGCGCGCATCGAGTCGCGTCGTCAACCGCTGCTGCCAGCCGCCGTCGTCGGCGCCTAATCCTCCTCCTCCTCTCTCTTCAACAGCTGAAGAGGGCCTAGGGGCGGAGGAAGGAAGGAAGGAATCAATTAGCCGCGCGCGACGGCCCCCCAGCCTAATCCTCGTTGACGCGTGCACCGCCCCGGCTGGCTGCAGCGATTGGTGCTAATTCGCATCAGAGGGACGGCGTAATCAAATTACTTAGCGAGTCAACGGGCTGTGTCGCGTGCGGCACGACGACGGCGGCGGCGACGACGACGACGACGACAGCGACAGCGTTTCTTTGGTCGACTATCCAAATCAGGTGTTTGACGCCGCGCGATTCGCCCTTCGCAGTCGACGATTCGATTATGGCCTACAGTACGGCGATTACTTTGGAAAGTAGAGGAGTAGCACTGAACACTTCGACGTTCCACTACATACATGTACTTCCTACTCGAGGACTGGCAAATCTCAGAGTACCACAATCACCCGACGTCCAGGGTCCGGACCACACCACGCCTACTCACTCAACCCCCAGCATCAGTCGATGGGAATTACATCTTGCGCGAGCCGAAAAGCAAACGGGACTTAGAGCCTTTGGGGTAAGCGTTCAAGGGCTGGGATTAGCGCGCTGCCAACGGCCGAATTGTGGATTTCCCCCAAGCTTTTGTGTTCGCGGTAGACGGCGGAGGGAGGGAGGGCCCAACCCTCTAAGTGGGTTTCTTTCTGTAGTCCCACCCACTCCGTGCTGAGTAAAAAGTAAGTGAGTTGGGTAAGCCACTCGACGGCAGCGCCGACGACGGCAAATACGGCCGCTAAGAAGCTGCTCTCGCCGAAAGGCATCGCGCGCTCCCTGTCCGCGCCTCCGTCGTATGTGTATGTTGCTACTCGGTGACGGTGGTGCTGGGCGACAGACAACTTGTCGCATTAGCGCGGTCCCAGAGCCCTTCCACAAACAGCAACAGCGCGACTCCACTCGAAAACCACTCTTCCACTCGACCTTGCCCCCCTCGCCTTGCTGCATATGCGTCGGCCGCTACCGTACACCTCTTAGCTCTCGACGGCGCCAACTCAATCCCCCTGCACTCTCCCCCTCCCACCGTTGCATTCAACACTCCACGCCAGACCGAGCGCCGCCGTCCGGCGCTACCGTCTCGCCGAATCCGACGGCGGCGGTAGCAGCAGCAGCATGCGGCGACGTTCCGCGGGGTGCCAAAACAATCAGGGCCGCACGCGCGCGCGCGCGAAATGGAGTGGACTCGACGGCGACACGGCGGAACTGAGAAAGTGAGTGGACAAATACATAGGCGCTACGAGCTGTGGCGATGGCCCGTCTCTACCTGGGCAGCGCGAGTAGCACTCAGAGCGGATGGCGTCGTGCAAACAAAGTAGCCGGAAGAGAAGGGTGGGAAAGACAATGGGGGGCCGCCATATTTCCGTCAACATTATAGCCGTATTATCGCGGGGGAACAATGGGGATCGCCCCCAAAAGCACCCGCGAGCGCGTTTGTGCGACGACGAGAACAGAGCGGCCCATCAACCAAGATTGGTGTCTCATCCCTCTGCTTCACAAAGGCAGGACAAGACAAGACTGGACGAATGACGCCCATACATACGTCGGTTGCGCAACACACAAAGTGTTGGTAAGAGCGAGCTACATAGAATGCTTCCGTACTTGTCCTTCCTCTCTCTTCGACATCCAACATTAGTGCACAACGATTGACACTTTTCAAAACATCAGCTACTGTCACGGCCGAAGGAGTGAAGAAGATTGGTTCTTACGGTTAGCGATCTAATTTAGGTATCACCTTGCTAAGCCTACGATAATGTACAACACGGTCGAGCGATCGCGGCGTGAGACACCTTGACGCAAGAGCTTCTCAGAAAACCATTTATACGCCTCACTGAACAAGAACACACTCCCATGGCTCGACTCGCAGCTGAGACGAGAAACAAAGGAAGATGCCGTAATATCTATGGCCATCGACATCAAAACAGGGTCACAAGGAGGAGGTGGAGTCCGAGGGGTAGAAGCGCCTGTTCTAGAGACTACTCTTAGGCGAACCGGCCGACCTTGAGAGGTGGCGAGTGGTCTGGAGATCCCTTGACTGCGGAGAAGGAGCTGCTCTTCAAGTCCTCTTCCTCATCGTCGTCGTCGTCACTCGTGGCGTCCAGCAGCTTGCCTGAGGAGCCGTCGGCCGCGACGGAAGCTGTGGTAGCCGAAACCCCTGTCTTGGACTCGCCGCCGACGCCGGCCGTAGTCGCTTCCGCTTCTCGCTTTAACTTGCGGAACTTCGCTCGCCGGTTCTTGAACCAGACCTGCAGAATGGGTACAAAAGGCGCCTTTCATCGAGTGACATTGGTATGAGTTTGTGCAAGGTACGTGACCGCGCCACGCTTCGTAGCAATTTGCGTTGAAGTTTGCAACGGGAAGGTTGACGTATTGACGTCATACTTCCGTGAAGGCGATTAGTCTATATCTTGTCACGTACCTAAATATTCTATGGCATATACATTTTGTGCGTCACGTCCAGAAATTATGTATCATAACATAGTAACGTAACATAACATAGCAAGTAATGCATATAGATATCCTGGCCCGACTATTCACCTCCACTCTCTCCTCCTTCAAGTCGGTCTGCAGGGCGAGTCGTTCGCGCATCATGACGTCGGGGTAGTGGGTCTCCTCAAAGGTGGCCTCCAGCTGTGCCAGTTGCTCCTCGCTGAAGATGGTCCGGTGGCGGCGCTTGCGCTTCCCGTTCGCCCCCATGAAGGAGAGGGACGACAGGAAGGGATTCAGCGGCCCATAGGGGCCCGGCTGTCCGAAACCGGCGAAGGGATGGAGCGGAGGGCCGCCCAGTAGTCGGCCGCCTCCAGAAGCCTTCAGCGCCGCCGCTGCAAGAACCCCTACCTACAGGTTACAGTAGTCTCAACAAAGGAGTAACGAGCGGTCGAATCGAAGACCAACCGAGTATGTCGGTGGGCACAAAAGAGGGCGGAGGGCACACGCCACCCAGAAAGGAGGGCGCGCCCAGAAAGCTTCCAAAGTGGGATGCGAGTCCGTTTGGTGATCCCATGCCGAAAGCCGCCGAGTGGGCCAGAGGAGGAATCAGGAGTGGAGGAGCTTCCAAGGTGGTCGGGGGAACGGCCGGCGGTAGATGCTGTTCAGCTGCCACCTGTGTCATCGACGACGTCGGCGTCGACGATAGGATGTTGTCGATCGAGAAGTGACGCTTCCCCATTGGCAAGCTCATTTTGGAGGGCGAACACTGGTATTGGTGGTCGATTTCGGATTCGCTGTCGGGAGAAGCCAAAGCGATCTCGGGGAGACCGGAGAGGTTAGGCGACGCGTCGCACCTAATTGGAGGTATCACCTTCGCAGGGGGTAAACGTCCTCTCTTGCGGTCGTTCTACCGTAAAATGAGAGGCCGACACCGACGGGGCGGGCTGGAGAGCGGAAGGCGAAAAGTGGCGTGCCTTCCTCCTCTCTTGGCGCGTGTGTTTACACGGATTACGGCGACGATGGCGAGACGCGAGGAGCCCAAGACAAAACGTCACCCTCCCTCTTCTCCTCGCACCTCCCTCCCGTACAGTAATCGGTCGAGTCGAGCGATGATTGGCCATCTGCCACCTCGCCCGCCAATCCGATAATTGAGGCCTCGCTCCCTCTTGAGGCCACGCCCCCTTTGAAGCGAATCAGCGAGATGCAACGCGGAATTCTGCGCCGTCGCGAAGCGGCCGGACGGAGTGTCAAATCGGGACGACGGCTGCCGACTGAAGTGGCGCCTTGCCGCAAATCCGATGACGCGGCCTGACAGTTGTTGGGCCTGCACAAGTTCTCGATTCCGTCGGTGAGAGAAGCGGCCGACGTCGTCGTGCACATCGTCGGCCAGACGATTTGCGGCTGCTGCACTGCTGCTGCATGCCTCCTTTGCGGCCTGATGCGATCTTCCTTCCGTTGCCCTGTCGGCGTCTCCTACCTACGTACCTAAGTGGCGCTCGGGCACCCCTCTCAGTTAAACGAATTTTCCGCCCGATCGGCCCGACAGAATGCGGCACGGCGCCTCCGCTTGCGCCACGGAATCCCATCAACTGAATCCGCTGACCGTTAAGACTCTCTCCCTCTCTCTCGAGCCGCTGTAGTGGCCGCTAAATGCTCTGTCAAGGTCGCCGTGTATGGGCGCCAACGAGGAAGGCGCCGACCTAGAGAAGAGCCGAACCACATAGCAGTTCTCCAACTCCGTCCGACAGCGGCTCTCCCTCTCTCCTTTTCGGCCAGCGGCGCGGGAACACTCTAATTTCGCTGGATTATCCACGCGTCGAGGGAAGAAACAAACCGAACTGTTATTATTTCTCCCTCGCTACTTGCGGCCAAAGAGTAGCCGGCGGCGGCGCTTTTCGGCCTCGGAAAGCGGCGGCTGTAATCAAACGGCGAATCCGGCCAAACCTATGCGATTATTGGAATTCCCGCCGCTGAACGCTTGAGGGCCAGAATGATTGACCGGCGCCCGACGCACTTCGCCCACCATAGGAAGATCAAGGAACAACAGACGCTCATCAACAACAAGCAAATACTGTACCTCTGCTGTACCATCGCAGCGAAGTGAAACTACTGCGGGTCGCCAAAAGTGTCGGTGGCTGCACGCACGACATATGGATTGCACTAGCACCTGTTGCGCGACGGTCTGCTCTGAACACCAACTCGAATAGGCTACTGCACAGTCCCGCTGTCCCCGTCTTGACTACCTCTCCTACCTACTAGCGACAAGTAATGCGGTGCCATTTTCAGGTTGTTGTTATTAGGCCGATTCCTGGCCAACATCGATCGACACTGTTTATCGCGGTGTCCCCATATGTAGTTACCGTATACGTCCTCTTTTGAATTTTTTTGCCACCGTTTCCTGTGATTCTTTCTTTGAATGTTTGAATTGCCTGTATTGCCTAGCAGGCAAATTGTGATCTACTGTCGTACCTGCCGCTGAGTCGGCCGGGCCCGTACTGGCGCTGGACGACTGCTACTCTGTGTTCCGTCTCTATCTTCCGTGTGCGGTCACCTGAAGTGGTGCCCGTTTGTTTATCGACCTAAGCGGTTGTCTCCGACCAGCCAGCGGGACCAACGCCACGGAACCTCGCGCAAGTAAGATCATGGTTCTGTCGATTAGACGGGAGTACCTTCTTCCATTGTGGTGGGCGGTGGCATTGCCTCTATTGCATTCCTGTTCACCACTTCCACCTTAGCTGTAAGCTGCGCTTCCTGTGGACTGGCCCCGAACCCATCCACCATGGCAACGAATCATATACTCTACCGAAGCCGATTCCTCCCTCATTCTATAAATAGTCTTCCCGACTGGCGAGACACAGAGAGAGAAAAGAAGTAGCCGTCAGTCGCACAATCAAGTCGAACAGCGGAGAGCGAAGAGAAGCGAGCGCGCTGATAGCCAATTGAGCAATGGATCCCGTTCTGCGATGGAAGGCGGAGCGGCGGCTCAGTCGTCGTCGTCTTCGGAGATCTCCCCTTCCGTGTACTCGGAGGCGTCCGAGTGCTCCGCTTCCGACTTCTGCTCCTCGTCGTCTGTGGGGAAGTCCCACTGGGGATGGGTCGTCACCTCCTTCGCCTCGTGCACCGTCATCTGACAAGGTGGGTCACAGCGGCACTGGTTGTTACAATTGACACAGGGCTACGGCAGTACACTACACAGAGCCAAGCAGCGCACAGACCTTCAAGTCGCGGCTAAGCTCGGCGTCGACATAGGAGTCGGAGCGTAGGCAGACTTGAAAGACGTAGGTGCCCGGCTTGGAAGGCGCTGGAAAGCGCAGCTCCACCTGGCAGTCAAAGTAGAGTGCAGTCGACTTTTGATCATCACTGTATTTCGACGAAAGCCGCGCGAAGTTAGCAGACCTGGTCGCTGTCTATCAGGCCTGTGACGTGCGTGGGGCCGGACAGCAGTAGTCTGTGCTTCCTGTCCACCATGTAGACCCACCACCACTCCTGCTTCTCCTGAGACGAGAAGCGACGAAATTTGGCGAATCAAACGTCGTTGAAGGCGAGAGAGAGAAGAGCGGAGGGAACCTCGGGAAAGCGCGGCGCGTGCACGGGGTGCGTTATCCTGGACTTGGTCTCCAGCAGGCGCTCCTTCTTCATCAGCTCGCTGTCGAACTCCACGTCCTCCTCCTCGTCGTCGTCGTTGTCCACCTTCGCCCCCTTCTCTTCCGCCCCCTCCTGATAAACCAGAAGCTTGCGCTGCTGTCGAGTTGAAATGCTGCGCACTGTATGCGCACTCACTTCTGCGTCTACGTCAGAGGACCCGGCGGAATCGGCTTCGTTGTCGTCGTCGTCGTCACTCTCGTCGATCCGCTTCTTCGGCTTGCGCGCCTTGCTCGATGCCTTCGGCGACTGAAAGGAAGCGCCTTGTCTTCCTCTCGGATACCTAGTGGAGAAAGCGAGCGCCACGGCGACCACCTCGTCTTTGGCGCCACCCTCTTCCACTACGCCAGTAGAGCCTGCATCCGTTGCCGTCGCCGTCGCTGCTGCAGAAGCTGGCGCCGCCTGCTGCTGCTGCTTGGGCTGAGGCTTCTTCTTCGCTTTGTTGGCGCCGCCCCCTTTGCCTCCGCCCTTCTTCTTCTTCGGCTGCTGCTTCTCCCAGGCGGGCCTCTTGCGCTGCTGCGTCTGTTTGTCAGCCGCGTCGTTCTTCTCCTCCAGCTCCAGGGGACCTTCGGAAGGGTCCATCAACTCGATGTCGCTGTGCTGATCCATCTTTGCGTCCTGAGATGACTCATGAGGAACTGGTATACCGTTCATCATGAAGTCGACTCCAGACACTACTTTCATTACTTTCTGCGAGGCGCCGGATGTGTGAATTGGCCCATTCGTCACAGCGTCCGAGTCGCTCAGTTCCAGGAGTGGGCGACGTGTCAGTCTGACGATCAACGTGACCAGAGCGCCGGCGGTGATATGGTGCTTGTCCTCCTCTCCGGCCACTACAATGGCAATGAGGCAGCGCAGACGAGGCGCGTTTTGACTTTGAATTCCTTCGCAAGTCGTACAGTAATTCACATAGGTTTACCTTCGAAGGAGACGTCCATGGCGACGCGAGGCATCAAGGAGAGGACGGTGCGTACGTCCTCGTACATGTCGTCGTTTCTAAAGGCGCGCTGGAAAACGGCCTTCCTGTCGGCCTCTGCTAAGCTGGCCAAGTCGTGGCAGTTTCGAACGTGGTGCCGAGCCTGAACTCAGTATAACTGGACGACAGAACGAATGAGTTTGAGCTGTAACAGAAACATGCGGTACGTTGGGTACGGAATATGCCCGTTGTCCTACGTAGTAGGTAGGATGCACACACGAGTAAGGACTTATCTGAGTCCGAGTTCACTTGTGCTCATATTCTCAAGGAATCCTGTGGCATCGGCCGACTAATCCACCGACCTTCTTGCCGGTGCAGTGCCGCAGGACGTCTTCCGTGAAGTGGGGCAGCTGCAGTAGGGGGCTCTTGCTCTCCCACTGGCCCTGCACAAGCAGCGGCATGAGGCGCAGCACGTTCTCCACCGTGTCCAGACTGGGCATGCGCGCTGAACGAACGGTGGGCGAGGATCGCCATAGACACATAAAGACAAGTCGACGCTGCGAAAGCACCCAACCCACCGCGGCCGGCCGACGCGTACATGATCAGCTGCTGGAGGCACTGCAGCATCTCCTGGATCAGCATGGGGCACTTCTTGAGAATGAACTCGCGATCTAGGAGAAAGGTCAAACGAACACAGTTTATAGAGGCGGAAAGAAGAACGCGCCCTGTAATCGGGCCATACCGCTGTCCAAGGTGTTGGGAGGCAGTTCCAGCCTGGAAAGGTGCGCGTGGAGGAGGGCGCGCGCCTTCATGCTGTACGGGTAGCAGAGCGGCTTCTCCTTGTTCTTCTCGTTCAGGTTGGGCAGGTCGCGCATCAGCTGCAACACGTACAGGCGTCTAGCAGTACTACGCAGGTCGTAGCACTCGAAGGAAGCGACAAGTACAGGAGGAGTAACACCTAGACGCATAGTTACTGCAGCCGCTAGACGCATAGTTACTGCAGCCGACATTTGCTTCGAAATCAACACATATCGGTCAGAATCAGAATAAGAACATATTGGCTCAACCGCGCACAGCGCAGGGGTGGGACGTCGACGACACCCACCTGTGGCACCTCCCTGTCGTCGGAAGGGCGCTCCACCACCTCTTTGTTGTAGAACTTGGAGAACTCGAAGGCGCCCCCCAGAATCATGATCACCCCTAGAAGCGACGGGGTTGACAAAGTTGCGCTTCAACAAAAGTGCGCTGGCGCCCACTCACTCTTGAGGTTCATGTTGGGCGTCTTGTGGAACATGTAGCCGAAGAGACGGGTCGTGTCCAACAGCACCTGGTCGGCGCTGTACTTGATCGAGTTGTACCACCAGATGCCCTACAATAATGGACATTAGTTGGAACTACAGTAGGACGTGATGGCGTCTTCTTGTGCGCGCAGCGTACCACGACGGTGGGCAGCAGAATCATGAAGACCAGCCCGTAGGCGAGCAGCACGAACTTCCCATACTCCTTCGAGACCAGCCACTTGGGTAGAGCGATGCCGAACGTCGTCACTAAAAGCTGGTTGATACAGGTGGAGCGACGGATCACTACAACAACAACTGCGTCCGATAAGCAGTACCTCCAGGTCCGTCTGGATTACCGTACTTCTCGTAGTTTTCTCTCGCCTCCTCGTTGGTCAACCTGAACGGTATCCACGTGTTATACGGACAGTGACGAATCACAGTACAAAGCTGCTGCGGGCGCCAAGAAGCCAGGCATATACGCACGCTTCGTAGGCTTTGGCGATGGCGACGAATTTTTTGGCGTCGCCCCCTCTGTCGGGGTGGTGGATCTTGCTCCACTTGCGATACTTGTTCTTGATCTCCTTCACCGTCGCTCCCTTCAGACAGGCAGTTGGATAGATAGTAACTGCTAATTGATGTACATTAGTGGTGGCAATTTTCCAACCAGGCAAGTCGTCCGGGGGACGCAGTGTACTCCACAAACTTGAACTCCTACGCATGGTGACTCCTATGCTATTGTGGCCTCCTGGCACTGCCAATCGGAAAACTAATGCCGAATTCGTGATCTACATCCCAGAATACCCCAGAATCAACATACAACACCCCTAACCTCCTATGGACTCGCAGAAACGAAATTCTGCAGTCGGGGTACGGTAGCATGCGATTTCGTCGTAGGTACGTTCAAACATCGTCTAAACGCTAAACGAATGCCAAATTCGTAATCAGCGCCCCCGAAAACCCCGAAATCGAGTATAATATTGCCAAAGTCGACCCGACACCCAAAATTCTAATGGACGCGGCAGGGTTACTGTAGCTCTGAAAATTTTTCAAAAACACTTTTCTGGACCAGATTTCAACGTAGAACCGTTTAGAACCACATTTGGAACGATCCGGCAACGCATTCGGGCGCTACAGACGTCGAAACGCGAATAGCGCAATATTTGACCCCGGAGTGAAAAAAGTTCCACCAAGATAACTTTTTTGTGTCTCAACCGATTTTCTCCGTTCATGGCTCATTCGATAGAGGACATCTGGAAAGGAGCACCAAAAGCGGTCTCGCGGCTCTAGCTGCTACCTATCGCGCACAGCAAACCGTCAAAGTCGGAAAATAGAGAAAAATCGCGAATTTTTCAAATTTGGCGCCAAAATGGGTCCCGCAGCGATCCAATTCTTTTTTTCCACCCTCGGCCCTATCGAGTACTACAACATATCAAAAGATAGTATATACCATTATATGCAACTTTTTCGAGTTCTACCTTGTACTATGCCTTTTTCAGTACTTTGAAAATTTAAATTTTTGAATTTCCCGCCAACGGGGTCCCGCAGCGTGACCCCGTTTGGTGTCCACCCTGCCCACCCACTAGGCCTACCCAACGCAAAAGACCGTTTGGAAATCGGCCGCTTCACGCGCGAACGCCGTTGACTCAAAGTTTCTGCGTTTCGCGCACAAACGCTATATACTCCACACTTTTTTGTGGAGTATAAAAATAAAACTAAGTAAGTAACCAAGTAAGTACTTAGTTTCTCAGAAAACTAAGTAAAACTAAGTAAGTAAATCATACTTACTTAGTTTCTAGCAAAACTAAGTAAGTACTCTAAAAATCTAAGTAAACTAAGTAAGTAAACTAAGTAAGCATACATAGCAAAATCATAGTGGTACTGGTCTTGCAAATGCTGATGAATTGTTAACTCGAGGTTAGTAGAGCCACAAAGGTATCAAAATGTAGCAAATTTGACATCCTAAACTATCTCAACATATGGAAACCAAGACAAACCATCCCATATGCAAACATACAGCGCTGAAATACGCTCCGCTATCAAGAAATTCGTTTACTTAGTTTCTTACTTAGTTTTTATAAACTAAGTAAAACTGAGTAAGTATGGAAAAGTACTTAGTAAATTCCGAAAAACTAAGTAAGTACGGGCCTGGAAAACTAAGTATGAGTACGAGTAAGTATACTTAGTTTTCCCAAAATAAAACTAAGTAAGTAAGAAACTAAGTACTCAGTTTCAAAATAACTAAGTAAAACTAAGTAAGTACTTACTTAGTTTCAAGCTGCCACCACTAATGTACATGCATAGGTACACTCCACGCCCGCCACGTGCAGAACAAGTGAATACAACTACAAAAGGAAAGATCGCCACCTTGTCCAGGCCGAGCACTTCGTAGGGGTCCCACTCGTTATGCTCGTGCTCGATCTGCGAGACCTGATAGACGAGAACGGCGAAGCCCACCCAGCCGGCCAGTATGACGATCTTCCTGAAACAACACAACGGCGCGTCTAACCAGCAAGATCGGTCACCTGCAATTCTCAGCGTCCACGTCCAGAAGAAGAGAAGCCCTACACAATGTGGCGTTTCCAGGCCTTCCAGGGTTCTCTCGACTTCTTGCGCTGCAGCTTCCGCTCGCAGCCATCGCAGCGACATCGGCGCTTCTCGTCCGCTTCTGCAACATGATGATTATGTGACGTTCACAAGCGACACACAGACTACCCTCAATCTCAAACAACCCATACAAAAGGCCTGCCACTTTCTCTCACCATCGTCCTTCGCCTTTCTTGGCCAGAGGAGGAGCGTGACCGGAATGAGCACGAGCGCGTAGAAGGAGACGACGAAGTAGTAGAATGTGCTGCCGGCGTCGTACTCAAACTGGGCGCCCGCCATTGCTGCCGGGAAGCAAGATGTAAGCCAAATAGTGCGCCGACAGCAATCGAAACCTGGATGGAACCACTCGCGATCTCTTTTACACTTAGGTCCCTAGTTACTGTAGCATATTTTCAGGTAATCCGTTCGAGACCAGATAGAATTTAAACTGTAATCCTGTTAGAGAGTAGGCAAGCGCCAAATAAACAGTGTTTTGAAACAGTATTTCGCTACCATCCGTTCTTCCAACGCAAATAAACGCAAACAGTGACCAATTTGCGCACATACGTACACAAATCAATTGATTTCACACTGTTCGCGAGTTTTCTCTAGTGTCATAAGATATCATTCGTTTTCGAGCTGGTAGTAACGCACTGAGTGACGATGTTGCAACCAAGTTTCCAACGGAACAACCGCTTCTGTTTTCCGAACAGTGCAACACAGAAACCGCGACAGCAAGTAACAAATTACTAGTTGAAATCAAGTGTTTTCGAAGCTGCTTCTCGACATTCTTGTTATGCGGCAGCGGTCGTTTCCTCGACTCTAACGAGGGCGCGGTACTTCCACGCCTAAGGAGATTCAGGAGGGCCGTTGTTTGCCCTTTGACCGCCTCCAAAAAGTACAAGTAAGACTCGCTGATAATCAGGGATTCAATCTTGTGAATTAATTTACAACTCTAGCAGCTCCGCCGCTTTCTCCCGGTCGCCTTCTTCAACCGAACAACCGCTGCTGGCGGCGTGCAGAGGGCCACCTCAAAGGGCGCAGGCTCGTCTTCCAGCTGGGCCATGGCGCGACACTGCGCCGCGTCTCCCAAACGGCCAGCCGCGCGCAGAGACATAAGCTGCTGCACGAGACGGACGTGCTTGCATGCCGTCACAACACAAACAGCAAGCAATCGGGACAGACGCAGCAGAAGAGTCGGGACAGACGTGGCACTCGCTGCACAAGACTCGGCAGTCACAGGTGTCGGAGATGCGGTCCACGCTGTATCTGATGCCATGCGTCCGTCGCTCCGTAGTACCAGAGAGGACGAACCTTCAACGGTAATTCTATAGTGTCCACACTGTGGGTGGAGGTTAGTAGTACCATATCAGTATACCATACCACATCAGTATATCATTCTGTATACTGTAAGTCTACTGTATAGAATGTTCTGTATACGTTGTAGTACGTAGCCTAACGACTAGACCCTACGAACGACAATGCAAATACTGTAAACCTTGCAAATGCTGCTCCACTCCACAGTGAAGTCCCAGACAGCGGGCTATAGGTGCAGGCGAGCCAGAGCCGAGTCGTGGCCGTAGTGCTGAAGACAGGCGCGGACGCTGACGCGTCCAGTACCTAGCACCGTCCGTCGTGACGACTGCGTTGGCGGTGCAAGTGAAGCCCGACTCCAGTGAATCCTTCCTCCACGTTCTACTGGAGAGTGGAGACCCCCTTTGGCGCCTTAGAGTAGCAAACCTATGTACAAAATCGCAACTACAGTAGACCAACACAGCATTATCAACCCGGAAAGTGGAGGAAGACGTCGACAAAGCGGTCCGGTTGCATCGGAAGTATTCGCTTCTATCGGAATCGTTCTCTCGGCTATTTCTGCAGTGAACGTTGAAGAGCGAGCTCCTCGTTGGCGAGCTTCCATCTCGAGAACTCGTCGTAGGACTCGATTCGAAAGAGTGACTCGGCCTCCAGTTCGTGCTCTTCAGAGATGTGAGTGCAGAAATCCTGTAGGTCTCTGAACCTTTCGGTGAAGACTTTTCTGCAGACGTCGCAGCTGAGTCCTGGAGGATGCCATGGACCTTCACCAGATGGTTTCGCAGTTGCGAAAGCGAAGGAAGGGAAGGCCGCGCTCCAAAACTTATCACACATAAACTCTCCAAAACCTTCCTTTTTCGACTGGTCGCCATTTCACCTCTGACACTGCACTTCGCAACTCGGCATTCAACAGTAAACTTCACGTTTCCGCGCTTCACACAGCTGAGAAGTAGACTGAACGTCAACTGGTCACAACAAAAGCATAAAAAACGTCATGTTTTTACGTATGCGTCACGTCACGTTTGCGTCAACAAGTTACAGTAATCGACGAATGCGTAAAATATCCTAGGACCTAAGTGTAAGAGTGATCGCGAGTGGATGGAACCGAATGCAGTTCAGCAACGTGTACAAAATACTTTTAGCACCGGAAAGTGCAATTTGCAGAAGTTACTATTTTGTCATCGACGTGAAACAGAATTGGTCCATCAGGCGTACGATGGCCGCTAGAATTGAACACCAGAACTACTACAGGTATATTTGACGGGCGTTTGACTATTAGATTAGGTTACGCGAAGTTGAGCCGCAATCGCGTTTGGACATTGAAGAAGCTATCGGTGATCTGAACTGAAGTGGAACTCCACTGCTAGCGAATAACATGGTAAGTAGGTCAGCTAGAGTCAGTGTAATCTGGAGTTTTCAGTGTAACCGATCGAATATCGTTTTCAGGGCCGTGTCAAGAAGACACAGAAGATCTCGCGCAAGCTGGTGGCCGTCAAGAAAATCATCAAACCAACCGACGCGAGAATGTCTGGCTTACAGTACTTTCTTCTCTCTCTCGCTTTGCTGTACTGTTCGTTCAGTGCTACTGTTCTGTTCCAGCAAAGAGGAGAAGCGTCAGATTCGGCCGAAGAAGCAACCGAAGGAGCCCGAACAGAAGGTCCACGAAGTGTGAGTGGTCGTGCTATATCTTGCTCCGTCCACCGCCTGCAGTCGCGGCGCACTGCGTAGTCTATTTCACTGTTAGGCCGCGTACGTCGTCGGCGCTGTTCTTCAAGTACAACGAGCAGTTGGGGCCGCCCTTCCACGTGCTGCTCGACACCAACTTCATCAACTTCTCCATTCGCAACAAGCTCGACGTCCTCCACTCCATGATGGACTGCCTCTACGCCAAGTGTAAGAAGTCTAATCGTAGCAGTGAGGATTAGTGGTGACTTCGAAACTTTGTTTGGGTTTTAGGCACGCCCTACATCACGGACTGTGTGCTGGGCGAGCTGGAGAAGATGGGCAACAAGTTCAAAGTCGCTCTCAAGTCGGTGGAATGCTAACAACGCTTGTGACTGGGAAGGCGCTCCCTATACACGGTTGGCACTTTGCAGGATCATCAAGGATCCCCGATTCAAGCGGCTGTCATGCCTACACAAGGGCACCTACGCCGATGACTGCTTGGTTCAGAGGGTTACGCAGGTCCTTGTCCACATGGAGTACGTACATAGCTACCTACTCACAGCAGACGCAGGATTCAATGCCTCCTTCTAGCACAAGTGCTACGTCGTGGCGACCTGCGACAAAGACCTCAAGCGACGGATCAGAAAGATCCCAGGAGTGCCCATCATGTACATCAGGTCCCACAGGTACTGTCACTGTCGCCTTGATTGCATCTTATCGTGTTCAAGCCGAGCAATTCGTTTGTACAGCAGATGAAATTGGAGAATTAGTCTGTGTAAATTCCATCGTAATGAAAGGCTCGCTATTTTCAGGTACAGTATCGAGAGGATGCCCGACGCTTACGGAGCCCCCGCGCTCTGAGTTGATTGGTTGCACTTTGTTGGTTGGATTGGATGGAAGTATTAGATACCCAGTTGGATCACTAAGGAATTTATTGGTCAACTTCTCTGGTCTATGCAATCGCACGCAAAAACTGACTACACGCGATACAAGGCAAGACTACAGCTCGCAAGGTGTCAGATGCATCACGGAACGGAACACTGCTACTTACCTGCCTATCATCTTCTATAGAAGCTCTAGCCTATTCTCGAATCTACAGTACCCGAACTAGCGACTAACAAGTGAAGAATGGGTGTGGCATCGTCGAAACGCGCCAGTGAGCAACAACAATTATGCCATGTGTGTCGAATCCTGCAGAAGAGTTTCATATGCTCCCACAACCACAACCATCCCTAGAAGACTCTCAGCGTCAATGGGTAGTTCAGGCGTTGAGCGCTAGTCATTCCCCTTTGGTGGAGCGGACCAGTCGACGGCTGGAGCACCAGAAGAAGGTGGAGAGGATGGCCGTCACGATGCAGCAGCCCACCAGGAACCAGAACGTGGGGAAGTAGCCCTGGGAAATCAGTGACAGAGCGCACTACCATATGCACGGTCTACGCGGCGGATGGCTCCCCTCTCACCTTGCGGAAACACTTGTAGCCGTGGTGTCCGTCCTTGCATTCGCAGTTCATCAGGCCCGGCCCGTCGGCCGCGCAGGAGCTCGACTCGGTGCAGTCGACCGCTGCAAGCGAGGCGACCATAGCACATTTGTGCGGGCGACCTGTGTTCCATCGCTCGCTCACAGACCTTCCTTGGGCCCATAGAGGCAGAAGTCCTTGGCTCGCTCGCAGGTGATCACGTCGCCGGAGACGACGGCGCTCTCCCAGGCGTCGTTGCCGCTTGGGCACTCGTTGTTGGGGCGCTCTGGGTGCGTCGACAACTTCAGCGTCTCCAGATGGGTGGCGCCCTGGAAGGCCCACTTCTTGACCGGGTCGTTGAACGGGTTCCCAGTCAGGTCGCTGCAACAGACAGGAGATTACTGGGTTGGCCATGAGACAGTACTAGTCGATCCAGTCGAAGCTGCCAGTCGTTCAACTGTGCGCCAGAGTTACACTGTCATCGTATGGTATACACATACATGGTGTGGAAGCGCGGCTTGAGCGTCTCGTGCCATTCGCCTGAGTCGGCGGCGAAGTAGCCGGTGGGCAGGTCCTTGAGCCAGCATTTCGACAGGTCGATCCTAAGACAAGTCTGCTTCGAAGACACACGGGACAAACGATGCTGACTGACGAACCCCATACCCTGTCAAGTATTCTCCGCTGGCGCAGCACCGCCCGAATAGCGTCCCATTGGTGGCGCACCACTCTTGGAAGGCGGCCGTCGGCTGCGCCTCTTCGCAGTGCTCGTTGCAGTGCAGATACTGAACGAGAAGGCATCCACTGCTTCCGGTCGCCTATCGCAATTATACATACTGATTATCTCTCACCATGACAGCATTGCAGAAGCTCGCGCAAGCCAGCAGGCAAAGTGTCTTGAGCTGCGTCATCGTGAACCGGGCTTTGGCTTTGTCGACAGAAGACAATCTGAAATCGCTTGCAACCAATTGCCGGCAATGAGCCCGCGTCGGCAGGGATATCACCAAGATACTGTACGTGGCAGCAACCACAGCAGCACCACAAAGCATAGTTTCAGCATCGCGTAACCTTTATTCCAGTGTTTGTCAACAGATCCAGATTCGCACCTCAGCACAAACGTAGAATATCCAGGGTCGACGCCACACACTTATACAAACTCGAGCTAAAGCACCGACTAATATACAGACAACATGTGAATCGTGTATAATATGCCGATTACACGCAGTAACAGCGCGCACAATCCCTCGTTTGGTAATGTTGGCTGAATGGCGCTCTACTGTAGGGAAGTCTAGAGCATTTCTGTAATAATGTGCAGCAAAGCGCTTCGAACACGTCACGACGGGCGCATGGGGCACAAACAAGCTCCGGTATTAAAAAGTTGAGTTTGTATTCTGACTGACATTGCAAAGAGTTGCATTCTTTCTGCAGAGAGTGCGAGAGTTCATCGCCCGCATGCTCCGCTTCATGAGCCCCCGCTTCGCAAGAGGGTATTGCATAGCAATATTGATTTCGCCCGCGATTTGGCTTTTAGAGCAAGAACATCCCTCTTTCAAGCAACGCTTTTAAAAAAGTGACAAAAACTTGTAAAAGCTTTGGCAAGCAATTGACAGAGCACAAAAGAGCGCACTACGAGCAATCAAACCTTGTAGCACTTCTGCATGTAGCAAAGAGCGATCTTAGTGTTAAAATATTGAGAATGGCGTATTCTGCGGTGCGTGTTTGCGTTATTGAAAAATTTGTTGCTGCCGCATGAAAGAGCACGCCGAGAGCTTTCACCTGACGTGTCGATTGCGGCTCTACGACGTAAGACGAGCGAGTTAGAGCCGTTTTGTGCTTTTGCACTTCGAGTTACTGTAACTCGCGAAATTCAAACTTTTGAGTTTCGACCGATGGGAGAACAAATGATCATTGCGTCGAGAGCTATCCGATAAGCTCGAGATCGTCTCTCTACAACGCAAGTTGAGCGAGTTAGAGCGATCTTAGCGTCAAATCACGAGAATGACGTTTTCGCCGGTGCGTGTTTACGTAATTGAACAAACTTTTGTAGCCGCATGAAAGAACACGTCGAGAGCTTTCACCCGACGTGTCGATTGCCGCTCTGCGACGTAAGACGAGCGAGTTAGAGCCGTATTGTGCTTTTGCACTTTCGAGTTACTGTAACTCGCGAATTTCAAACTTTTGAATTCCGACCGGTGGGAGAACAAATGATCAGTGAGTCGGGAGCTATCCAAAAAGCTCGAGATCGTCTCTCTACGACGCGAGTCAGAGCGATTTTTGCGTCAAAATGCCGAAAATTGCGTTTTCCGCGGTGCGTGTTTGCGTAATTTAAAAAACTTTTGCAGACGCATGAAAGAACACGTCGAGAGCTTTCACCTGACGTGTCGATTGCCACTCTACGACGTAAGACGAGTGAGTTAGAGCCGTTTTGCGTTTTCGACCTTCGGGTTACTGTAACTCGCGAAATTCAAATTTTTGAGTCTCGACACCGGTTATGACTAATGATCAGTGAGTCGAGACCTATCCGTAGAGCCCAAGATCGTCTCTCTACGACTTTCCAACGCCGAGATCTGAGAGCGTGACGTACGCACGCACGCACGGACGGACGCACGCACGCACGCACGCCGAGCTCTCGTATGGTGTCGCCCGCCTGAGGGCGGGCGAAAAAAAGGCAGTTGGGACTAGCGACACGGCTTTGTAACGGACGACACATAGCAGAGAACGTAAAACAAGCTTCCTATTATGTAGTGTTACATTCAGTGCTCTGCTTCTGCTCGGGCGGTGGGGGTTGTTCGCGGTGAGCAACAGCACAGTCCCAAACTCTTTGCCCGTGCTACTACTGCAAGCCAGCCAGGCCGTTGCAAGCTGTGCGACATTCGCCTTCGCAAGACCGCCCCTTTCTCACTCCAAAATGCATGGCATTCTCTCGCTGTCTCCGTCGCCTCGAAACAATGGCGCGCCGTTTGCCAGCGCTCGGTTTCCGGGGGACCAAACGGGCGTTCGGCGACGGAGGCGGCGGCAGTGAAATTAGATTTTCTGGCGAATGTCGCAAGACTACGCGTGGAACGGAACCGGCGTAGGGACAGACAGACACACAAGGGAGACAGACAGAGACAAATGGCTGGACGGATGGAAGGGATGGCTGCGGCACAGAAGACGAGACGGTTGGGGGAAGCCACCGACACTGAGCAAAGCCCACTGGAAAAGGAGGAGCGAAGAAGACGAAGAAGAATGTGGAAGAAGCGAGAGGAAATGGGGAGCGCCGGCCAGTCACCGCAGAAGAAGCCAAGATTCCACCCTACTAAGCCTACCTATACCGTTTGGGAGCCTGCCAATAAGGCCGAACGCCGACTAGTACGCATTACACGGCGAGGGGAAATGGGGTCAGCGCTAGAATCCTAGGCGTAGAGGCCCAGTCGATAGACCTTGGCGGACAGGAAGCTGTGCAGAATGAAGACTACCGGCTTGGGCGATCCCAGCAGGTCCAACTCCTGAATGCATGGACACAGGCGCACACTAGCGCTTCTCACGAAGACATGTGTGTGTAGTGTGTACCCACCTGCTCGGCCAGGTCGCTGCCGAACTCGAGCCAGAAGAATCTCGATCCGTCGTCTCCGGTCGACTTGATGCTTTCGAAGGGCTCGTCCCAGACGGGGGCGCCGGAAGCTCCTCCGCCGGCGGAAGCCAAGAAGGCGCCGTCCATGAGCATGCCGTTGTGCTGGGCGGCGGCCATCAGGTCCTCCTCCTCGGACATGAGGTAGAGCTTGAGGCCCTCGTCGAAGTGGACCACCAGACGACACTTGCGACCTTGCCACAGGCACGCTGGAAGTACCTCAGATCTCACTCCATTCCTCATAAAGTATAGGCTAATGGGTGCGAGGGCAAGCTCACGGCAGACGACTTGTCTGACGAGGGCGCAGGCGTCGTAGGTGGTCTGGACGACTGCCTTGACCCAGACGGCCAGGTCGCGGTGGCTCTCGACGCGGAAGACGTGCGACTCCACGCCCTGCTTCGTGCCCGTCCTCGTCGTAAAGGTGATCGTGTCCGTCAGGCCCGCGATCACCGGGTTGCTGCGCGACGTCGTGTGCACCAGCCTGCACAAAGAGCACACAATGTCAAAAACCAGGCAAGTCGTCCGGGGGACGCAGTATACTCCACAAATTTGAACTCCTACGCACGGTGACTCCTCTGCTGTTTGTGGCCTCCTGGCACCCCCAATCGCAAAAGCAATGCTGAATTCGTGATCTACATCCCAAAATACCCCAGATTCGACATACAATACCCCTAGTTTCCTATGGACTCCAGGAACTGAAATTCTGCACTTAGGGTACAGTAGCATACAAATTCGTCGTAGGTACGTTCAAACATCATCTATACACTGAACGGATGCCAAATTCGTAATCAGCGCCCCCGAAAACCCCGAAATCGAGCATAATATTGGCGAAGTCGACTCGACACCCAAAATTCAAACCGACGCGGCAGGGATACTGTAGCTCTGCAAATTTTTCAAAAATACTTTTCCGGGCCAGATTTAAGCGCAGAATCGTTTGAAACCACTTTTGGAACGATCCAGCAACGCATTCGGGCGCAACAGACGTCGAAACGCGAAAATCGCAATTTTCGACCCCGGAGTCAAAAAAGTTCCACCAAGATAACTTTTTTGTGTTCCAACCGATTTTCTCCGTTTATGGCTCATTCGATAGAGGGCATCTGGGAAGGAGCAACAAAAGCGGCCTCGCCGCTCTAGCTGCTACCTAGCTCGCACAGCAGCCCGTCAAAGTCGACCCGGGGCCAAAATTCGCGAATTTTTCAAATTTGGCGCCAAAATGGGTCCCGCAGCGATCCAATTCATTTCTTCCACCCTCGGTCCTATCGAGTACTACAACATATCAAAAGATAGTGTATACCATTATATGCAACTTTTTCGAGTTCTACCTTGCCTAATGCGTTTTTCAGTACTTTGAAAAAATAAATTTTTGAATTTCCCGCCAATGGGGTCCCGCACCGTGACCCCATATGCCGTGCAGGTTGCCCACCCACTAGGCCTACCCAACGCAAAAGACCGTTTGCAAATCGGCCGCTTCACGCGCGAACGCCGTTGACTGTAATTTTCTGCGTTTCGCGCACAATCGCTATATACTCCACACTTTTTTGTGCAGTATAAAAACTGAGCACACAGAAGAACACAATGTCAAAAAGGTTGCATTTGCGAGAGACCAAGCACCTGGTGGCTATGAGTGGTCGTGTGGTCAGGGGGTTGGCCCACTCAGACTTCAGCGTCGGCGGATGGTCGTAGAGAAGCAGGTCGTTCTGACTCAGCGCCGCGAAGATCGGCCTCCACTGCTGACTGCCGTCCACCCCAAGCACCTGAACAGAGTAAACTTATGCGAACGACGACGAAAGTAACACTGAATGAAGGCGAGTGGCACGGACGCACCCTCTCTCCCATCCAGCCCATGTGCTTGACTTCTGGGGAGCCTCCCAGCATGAGATTGACCTCGGCGTTGGCCTGCGTCATCAGAGAGCCCGTGCAGGAATGGATGCTCTGGAACCACACCTCCGCCTCCGACGGAGACGCGCACCTGCAACACACGCAGACCATTCGACAACTGCTTATGGTATGTGAACGGGATGACGTGGGCCTCCATCTTTCAGCCTCTGGGGAGCGTCAATCCGACGATTTGCTGCTTCTCACCTCATGGTGACTGTATGCCTGCCGCTGGGCGACACCAGCTCCACCATTCGGTTCTCGTGGTCGATGTGCAGGAAGCTTCCCCTCACAACGTAGCTCAACTTCAGTGGCAGGATCTGCAAAGGAAAATGCCACTCTGGCGTCTGCGTCAACGGCTGCAACATGGAGAGGGGTAGAAGCAGGAAACTGAGAGGGATGCATGCTTCTTTCCCTTGCCTTCATGTCCGTCTTGCTGCTGCGATCGCGCAGAGTGGACTTAGGCGCGGCTGAGAACATGTCGTCGTCCCAGACGACGTCGTCCAGCGCGTTCTGCCGACGGAAGTACGGCAGCATCCCGCGAATATACTTGACTGAAGCAGAACACGTGACTTGACCGGAGGGAAGGGCAACTGCAGCGTCACAAGTTACTGCTTCACCTTCCAGATCGACAATTCGGCCAGCGTGCTTCAGCAGACGGACCGCTTCGTCGTGAGTCGCGTCGCGTACGGACTCGCCGTTTACGGACAGAATTGCGTCACCTGGGAGCAGACACAACCTTACCTTCACACTACGCAGCGAAGCGATTATCAGTCAGTAGCGGCAACTCCACAGTAACGCAAACCACCCACCGACGAAGAGTTGCCCCGTGAGGTCAGCGGCGGTGCCCTTGAATATCTTGCTGATGAGAATGGGCATCTTGTTCTCGCGCCCACCCTTGATGCTGACGCCCAGGCCGCCGTTGCCCTCGTGCTTGACCACGCGCACCAGACGCTTCTCCGTCGACATGTCCTTCTCGCTGCTCGAGGCCCGGCCGCCGCCCGCGTCCACGCCATCGAACTGCTGATCTGCAGAGGACGCAGGATCAGACCACCGACTCCTCTCTCTCTCTCTCTGTGTTCCGTCGCCTCTCTCACGAAAAGACGCTCCGACCAAAAACCACCGTACCGTCGGCGTCGGCAGCGCCCAGTACCAGCGCCGTCTCATCCAGAGTCACGGAGACGCGACACCACTGCTGGCGTGCGAAGACTTCCAGGTAGCCAGTTCGCGCGAGACTGGTCATGCCTCGTGACTTCGAGAGAGCGAGAGAGAGAAACTAAAACGAAGGCAAAACCAACATTGCGCACGCGCGACGGCGGCGAAGAAGGGTTGAATCCAGTTTGCGAGCGCTTCAGGGACACTGCAACCAATGGATGCACCTAGTGGGGCCGCTGTTACACTCGTACGGAGCGCAACAAGACTGCAAAACGGTGTGTAACAGAAGGCCCCTCCACTTCGTGTCGCGCGCCTACAGCGGCTTTCTCCTCTCACTTGAAGAAAGACGTCACAGTATGCCTTCAATGTAGTGGTTACTGCGCAACTGGAAATATGTAGCGCTACGTACGTACGTACCTATGTGAGCAACGGAACCGAGAAGTTCCATCTGCTAGATCGCAGCGTTTAGGGCGAGTTTGAAAACCAATGTGGTTATAACAGCAGAACTTCCCACCATCCATGTCTGGTCTCCTCGCTTCAGAGGTTCCGATAAATCTGCCTAACGTTCGACTGTGACATAATGCGCATTGGTCTTATCGACGTATGTACATACCCAAATCAAACAAGTGACGTTCCAAACGTATCGAGCTGCTTCAACGCGAAGGCACAACTGCGAAGTGGCGAACAGAGTCACACAACTGTATCACTGCCACCGTTGTCACAGACAGCAGCCGCCGAAATCACTTTCAGAATTCCGCAACGAACTGTTGAAGTCTTCCTCGCTTCTATGCCGAGACAGCGCGCCGTCCCTTGCTGAATGTGTTGTAGAAGTAATAATCGGAGTCGGAGGAGGGCCGATTTCACAGATGCCATGCTATACCCAAAATAGCAGCAGTAGCCCAAGTCCTTGTGGCGCAGAAGGCGGCGCTGGGCGCTCCCTTCCAGCTGGTCGAAGTAGCGGCGGAAGGCGTTCAGGCCGCGGGTCGACATCTGCTGGCCGACTGGAGCGAGGGGATGTCCGAGAAGGATGGAGAGCTTGAAGCGGCGGCCGCGATCCTTGGCCGACAGCTCCTTGGCCTGCTGCAGCTCTTCCAGAGTTCGGCGCAGACGCTGGGAACAGGCCGGGCACGGCTTCAGCACAAAAGGCACCTGCAGAATGTGCCGCTTATTGTCTTGAGCACACAATGCTAAAACAAACAAAGGCATCTTTGACAGACTTGCAAGTGAAAGGGCTCCTTGCGCGTCTTGATCACAGCTGCTGACTTGGCCGCTCGCCTTCCGCTTCTTAGGCTGCAGTAGTAGTAGCACAGGCTGTCGTCGCCGAAAAGACAGTAGCTGAAGGTTGCCGCCACGATCGCCCCAACAAGAGACGTCGCCGCCGACAGCGCTGAAACACCGGCTGGCGGCCTCGCCTCCGAACTCGTTTGACTCCCGAACGATGGTGAGCCGTGTCGTTTCTCGGTGATCGCTTTCCGCTCGTCGCCATTTCCTTCGTTGTGCGGCGAGTCACCGTCTTCCTTTTGGCGGTTCTTCAGCAACTCGCTTGGTGCCGCCACGTGCGGTCTCTCTTGGGGTGAAGCTGTTTCGATTTTGGCGAACTTCCGCGCCGGCTCATCTCCGCCTGCCAGCCTCGCTCTCTTTGAAGCACCCTGCAATACCTTGCTTTCCAAAGCGAATACAAATAAAAGAGACGCGGAAACGGTGCCGCACCGCTAAGGTCACCAGCTGTGGATGAACCACTCGATCCGCGCCTTTTTCGACGCTGGGCGGTGGCGTCGGATTCTTAGGCGATTTCGACGAAGGTTGCTCTAGCGGGACAACTTCTTCCTTCTTGGCTGCCGCGTCCTTCAGCTCGTCCTTTCGTCGTTGACGATGCCGCTGCACTAGCCAATGCAGTAGGCGCGCCCACGTACGTCTGCAATTGAGGATTTGGACTCGAACAGTTTCATTTGGTCGCAACTGACATAGGCGCAACCGTGTGACGAGCACGATGAAGACGACAACGGCGGTCGCCATCAGAAGCTGCAGGAAGAGAAGCTGGCTCTGCCGTCGGAGCTGCTCGCGGCGCAGCCTCTGCTGCTCCTGGTAGAGGCGCCACCGCTCCCAGAGACTCGACCCGGCCATGTTCAACAGCAGAACCGCCGCAGCCACCGCAAACGCCGCCGCCCGCGCCATCCTCTTCTAGTTTTGAGATTTATGGTACTCTTTCGACTAAAATATCAAAACTTCGACTGTTCTATCGTTTGAATGAATGAATCCACGATGCTTTGTTTGAAAGTTCGCGTATCACGTTCTGCGGGTCGACAATTTTTGCGTGCAGAAAAATGTAAGATGCAAAAGTAGGGTTCAAAGACGGCGCGCACATGTACCTACGTATGCGACCGTGACAGTCAATCTGCATCCAAATCCTCTGCGCTTGAAGTGAAACCTTTGCCACTGCGAACGTCATCAAACAAGCCGCAAACAAGGTCAACGGGAATTCGTGCGTTGCGAAGCCAATGCAGTGGTTTATCACAACTTCAATTACAGACACACTGCTCCGATGGCCATTGTTCTCGTTTCCTCGTAATAGCGTGCCAGCTGTGCAGTTCCCTTTATCAATTTCCTCGGTCGGCGCCATTCCCCTCGAACTACATTCATACATCTACGTCTCCCTATCTATGTGTAGGGCCATCAGTTCTTCGTTGAGGTGTGTGTGACTACAGCAGAAAGCGAGCGGGCAAGATGTCGTTTCTGAAGGGGTTCCGTCGCTCGGTCAAGAATTGTGCCTGTCGCTACACCGACGCGCAGGTGCTGGTCAGACGCGCCACCTCGAACGACAAACGAGATCCAGAGGCCGACCTACTGAACGAAATCGCCGACCTTAGTCTGCTCGACAGCGTCGTTCAGGTAGGCAACACACCCACGCATGAAACAGACAAAAGAGCAGGTACATGATAGATCCATCCTCCGCCGAACGCTTAGGAAATGATGCCGGTGATCTGGCTGCGACTGAACGACGACGCCGAGCGCTGGCGACACGTCTACAAGGGCCTGCTGCTGCTCGACCATCTCGTGCGCTACGGCAGCGACACCGTCGTCAAACACGCCAAGGAGAAATTGAGCGACCTGGAAGGTCTCAAGGTTCGTTGGTGGAATGCTGTACTTGTGGGATCTCTCGCCTTTCGCCGTCACTGAACCTCCAACATGTCTACAGTGCACGTTGTCATGTGTATAGGAGTTTCAATACAACGACAACGAAGGCACCGACCACGGCATGTTGATCAGACAGTTGTCGACCGTTGTCGTCGGCCTGTTGCGCGACGACGAACTTTTACAGTCGGAGCGACAGAGGGCCCAAGAAGCGCGCGGACAGGCTCTGACCAGCGTTCTGGCAGGTGAAAATTCTTCGTCCTTAGAAATATGTACTATTCCTAGTCGTCTTTCTGCCTAGTCAACATAATTAAGACGTAATTAGTTTAATACGTTTATTACGTATTAACATGTATTTTAGTTTAATACGCATTAATTGGTTTAATATTAATATCTAATATTGCTCAATTAGTAGCCATTTATTCATAATAATAGCAATCAATCAATCAATGAATGGTAATTAACTAATAGTAGCCAATTACCTAAGAGTGTTGAACATACATAAATTATTTAATCGATTAACTGTATACCTGGTTAATCAATTAGTTTACTAACTCTTGTTCTAAATAGTCTCCATTTTCCATTAGTTATGCCACCATTGCAGACTCGAATCTTCACATGGAGCTCTGTCCAAAGTCGTACCAAGAGGAGCAGCTTCAGATGGAGGTGGCCCTGGCCTTATCGCTTGAAGAAGAGCAACGACAGGGCGACTTCGTCCCCTCCGACGCGCCAGAGGAGCAACCACCGACTGCACCCGAATTGCCGGCCGAGTCTGCTGAACACGCCGGGACCAGCGGCAGCCGCTCCTCGGAAGCGAAACAGGTCGCAGAAACGGGCGCCGAGCCGCAACAACAAAGAATCGTCATCGTAGCCTCCGACGACGACATCGCCGTCACCATTGTGGAGGAGAACGAATCGGCCGGACCCGCAATTGAACCGACTGAATCTGGTTTGTCTGACAAGCAAGAAAGGAAGACTGACAAACCGGCGGAATACTCTAACTTCGAAGAGGGTGTAACGGCGGATGGCAAGGCGAACGACGGCAATGACGTTGGGAAGGAGGAAGCTGAGGTGGGGCTTAGCAATGAAGAGTGGTCCCGGGTAGACCAGTCTGTAGAAGATTCAAAGTACGCTGCGAACAACGGAGAGGCCGTTCAGCAAGCCATTTCCGAAGAAAAAGAGTGCAAGGTTGACAACCGTGTAGAAGGAACGAGACTCTCGCTAGCTTGTACGCCTACGCACTGTGGTTGATAAGTTTACCCACAATGATCACCAGAAGACTGTCCATAACGTAAGGACTAGCGGATTTCTGGTGTTCTATGTTACACCACGCAGTGGCGGGCCCAGGATTTTCCGATACGGGGGGGGGGGGGGCACAAAATCCAAAATATTTCCAAAGCGCCGCAGGCGAAAATTTCGCACTTTAAGGCCATTTTAACGCCAAAAATTGCCAAAATTTGACCTTTGCAACTCCTTAGATACCCTAAGTATAGATTTCAAATTGCGCAGCAGGCGAAATTTTATACGTTTTTCGCCTTCCCTGTACAAAAATTTGCCTAAATTGAGCGCCGCAGGCGAAATTTGGCGATTTTTGGCCCCTAAATGACAAATTCTATTATAAAATAGCGCCGCAGGCGAAATTTTTTTATATTCGTCTGTCGTTTAAGAAAATTTTTCTTAAAGGTCGGCCCGTAAGGGGGGGGGGGGGGCAGTGCCCCCCTGGGCCCGCTAGTGACACCACGAGTCAGAGATTTTTGCCGCCTGTTCTATTGATCTCTAAATCTTGATAGTGTACGTGAAGTGACAATGCGCTGTGAAATTCACGGACGATACATAAAAGAAGGCACATCTATCTACATACCAGAGTTTTCGGGGGGAACTGAGAATCGCTTCTTCACTCGTCGAACACTTCTTGGAGGAAGTTCCTCATGGCCTGCCAGGATCGTCGCTCGGCGTCCGGCTGGTATCGCGAGCCGCCGAAGACGGTGAAAGCGTGGTTGGTGTGGTTGCCATAGATGTGCATCTGCCAGTCCGCTTCCCTGGCGGTCATCTCTTCTTGAAACGCCAGTACCTTAGCAACCAGTCCGACACATTGTTCCCTCCATTTCGCTGAATGATAACACGAATCGTCATCAGCGCACCGCTGGTGGTCGAATGGCCGAATCGTCGTGGCCGTGCGCGACGAGGACTTTCGCTTGAATCGCCGGCTCGTTCAACGACTCGTCCGAAGGCTTCGTCAGACCGCCGTGGAAGCTGACGACGCCTCTCAGAGGCCATCCAGCCCGTGCCATATCCAGCACCGCAGTTCCACCGAAGCAGTAGCCGATGGCCGCCACCTGTGCAGGCGCGCATGCATGTGTGTGAAGGAGCACTGTGTATTCCGTGGGTAATTTTCGCTCTTCGCGATAAACTAAAGGCCGACCTTCTCGCTGTCTACGAAGCTCTCCTCGAGAAGTCGATCGTAGAACTGCTTCAGACTTTCGACGAAGTAGGTTCGATTGCTCATGAAGGGAGCGATGAGTTGGCGGTTCTCCTGCGGGTTTGCCCCCACGGTGCCGTAAATGTCCATGGCGAAGGCGACGTAGCCCATTTGGGCCAGTTGAATCGCCCTGCCCTCTTCGTAGTCGTCGCGCCCGTTCCAGTCGTGGGCGATCAACACCGCCGGCGCTTGTCCTGCATTGCCAGCGGAAATGACGGCGAAGTTAGCGCTTCGTAATCGGTAATAAAGCAGTGAAGTCTTCGAAAACCGGCATCTCACCAAGCAAGTCTGTCGGAAAGGCTAAGAATCCATTGAGAACCTTGTCCCCTCGGAGGAGCGTCACATTCTGTGTTGTCACTTCTGCTATGGTGTCCCCTTGTGCGACGCGATCGCATACAGCGTCGAGCAATGTTCCCAGTGGAACGGAATCGAACCGGCTGATACCCGCAGTGTAATCAATGCGGGTTAACGCAGTCAGAATTGCTAGGCTGCAAACGACACGCATGACGACCTCCAGAATGAGGACGGGCGTTCGCACTGCGAAAGAGTCGGGTTTCTCTTTCGGCTGCGCAGAAGCGACGGTAACAACGACGACTGTTTAGCGCGTGAGGAGGATCTGCGCGCCAGTCATATATGTACCAAACCAACTCATTTGAACAGCTGGGGTTCTAAGTGGATAGATTTTGGGTGGCAAGCGTGCCCGCTACGGTATATCGGGGCAATTTTCGTACAATGTTTGCGGTTGCTTAGTAACTTTCGGGCCATGTGTTATCGAAAGTTCGTCGTTGGTTTTGAATCGGCGCTGCTGAAGGTGTAGGAGGAAAGAAACAAACAGTGGCCGTGTCTGCAACTCGACCGTCAACGATGTCGGCCTCGCAAAACGCGGAGAAATTCGACGGTATTCTGCTTTCACTGGCGCAATCGATGGAGGGCGGAGTTCAGGAAGTGGGTTGTGATTGCGTTGCTCTCTTCTCTCTTGGAGCTTCGGAGCTCTTCGCTTCATATGACCTAATCTGGCTCGCTGCAGCTGCTGGACACGCTGTTCGACTTCCTGGCCAGGAAGACGGACTTCTACACTGGCGGTGGCGACCCGAGCGCGGCCGAGAAGATGCTTATGGAGGCGTTTCGTCGACACCAAAAGGACGCAGTGGACAAATTTGCCGCCGAGAGGGAAAGGAAGCAGCAGGAGGAGCGCAAGCTACAGGTCTTCTTCCTGCTCTCTCTCTCTCTCGAGTTCCAGTGTTTGCTTTTGTCACACACACGACACGGCTGAGATGCATCCTTGAAGGAGAGGAGAGCGCGCGCCAAGCAGAAGGAGGAGGAGGAGTCTCGAAGTGGCGCTGCGGCCAGTTCCGAGCAGCAGCCTGCGGAGCCGGAAGAGAAGATCAAGGAGCTGACCGAGGAGGAGGCCGAGAAGCTGGAGAAGGAGCTGCTGGCCGCTTCCACGGTGCCCAAGTTACCTCTTCGCCCTTCACTATACTTTCATTAATTTGCTCTACTCGACAGTCGACATGTTTGCAGCAAAACGGTGCCACCCAGGAGAAGGAGGCAGTCGTCGACGAAGCAGTGGTTGGTTTGTTCTTGCTTCCATCGTACCGGCGTTGTTCCCTCATTGTGTGTGTTACTCGTCTCGACCAATTGACTTGTCTGTCGCTGCAGACGGAGCAATCGAAGGACGCAGGCGAGGTGAAGGGAGAGGACGATGCGCAAGGGGAGGAAGAAGAGGAAGAGAGCGAAGAAGACAAGGGAAAGTTGAAGCCGAACGCCGGCAACGGCGCCGACCTCCCCAACTACAAGTGGACGCAGACGCTTGGAGAAATAGAGGTGCCTTTTTTGTTGCCGAACGAATCCGCAGCCGATATTCGGGATGTCGCACGATGGGGGAGTACTGTAGCCAGGTAGAAGTGAGTACCTTGTGTAAACAGGCGCCTGTTGCTTTCCTCAGCCCATCGTCTTTCATTCGCGGGTGTCACTGTGCGTCGTTTCAGGTTCGGATCCCGTTCCACGTGTCGTTTCCGCTGAAAGGCAAAGACGTGGACGTTCAGATCCAGAAGAAGGTGGGATACTAACTTGGTGATTAACATTATTTCCACCGCCGCAAATGGCATATTATTGTAATCCATTTGGCGGATTATGCCGATTTTGCGATCCGCTAGGCCGATTGTGCTGAAATTTGGACAAGAGTTCGGATTGGAGATGCCGATCGCATATCAGAAGCGAAAATTCAAAAATCCTTTGCGTTCGCGAGATAGGGCGATTTAGACGATTTCAGTAACTTTGACATTGCGCTACAGTCGAACGCGACGTCGTGCAAAGTTGGCGTAGTTGAATCAAGTTCTTATCTTTGTGCCCTCTATCGCCACACCAAATTTTAGCTCAATCGATTGCGAACAAATTATTGTAAATCGGTGAAATTGTCCATTTCTTCAAACATGATTTGCAGCTGAATGAGCTGAAATTTGGTGTGGCAATAGAGGGTACATAGATAGTGCTTCATTCAATTACACCAAATTTGTACGATGACGCGTTCGACTGCAGCGCAATGTCAAAGTTGCCGAAATCGTCTGACATTAAATCTAATCCTATATCTGGCGAACGCAAAGGAATTTTTGAATTTTCTCTTCTGATATGTGATCGGCATCTCCAATCCGAACTCCTGCCCAAATTTCGGCCCAGCGGATCGCAGAATCGACATAATCCGCCAAATGGATTATAATAATACGCCGCGGTGGAAAATATAGCGTTAAGAATATGGATTTGTTCACTTGGCGCTATTTCTGTTTTGTAGCATCTGCGCGTGGCACTGAAAGGGCAGGCAGCGGTTGTGGACGGCGACTTTCCCAAGGAGGTCAAAGTCGAGGAGGCCACCTGGATCATCGAGGATCGCAAGACCATCGTTCTTACGCTCGAGAAGGTATGAAGGCTGGCGTACTCATGCGCGTTGGTTGCCGAGCTCGGCTCTTCCGTAGACGGAGAGTTGACAGTTAGAGAGGGATCTTGTTCTGTTGCAGGCCAACAAGATGGAGTGGTGGTCGCAGCTGCAGGTGGGCGATCCCGAGATCAACACTCGCAAGGTGGTGCCTGAGAACTCGAAGCTGTCCGATCTGGACGGCGAGACGAGGGCCATGGTGGAGAAGATGATGTACGACCAGCGGCAGAAGGAGCTCGGCCTGCCCACCTCCGAGGACAAGAAGAAGCAGGACGTGCTCAAGAAGTCGGTCACTGCGCCCCGGCGACTTGCCTATCGCACGATTACAATTGTATATACTTGCAGATTCATGGAACAACACCCGGAGATGGACTTCTCGCAAGCCAAGTTCAGCTGAGGCCATGCCGTTGCGATACATTGGACTCCCGAGTGGTTGTTGGGTTCTGTTGACTTGCGAGCCCACTGTTGTGTTCCATTCCATGCTCTCACCGAACAACTTGAGCGACAATCGCCTGGGTCCTGTTTTCGCCCGGCCTCAGCCGGGCGAACCCTATCAAGAGCTCGGCGTGCGTACGTGCGTACGTTCGTACGTTCGTACGTACGTTCGTACGTACGTTCGTGCGTCACGCTCGCTTCGGGCTTAATAACTCGCTCGTCTGACGTCGTAGGATGGAGTTTGAGACATCGGCGAGTAGCCCGCGGACTCCTCTAGCCACCTGAGTAGACAAACCAAAAATAAGTTTTCAAACTCGCGCGCTACAGTATCCCAAAGTGGGGTCCATTTTAAGACAAAAGTTGACCGAAGCTAGTCAAATCGCATGTCAAAGTGAAGCGCTCGAGCTCCTGAGCACGAATCCGACAACAAAAAGTTTTAAAAGTTTAAACAGAGAGCTACAGTAACCAAAACGCGCCGAAAACTGGAAACGACACGCTTGCTTCCGGCTTTATAACTCCCTTGTCTGGCGTCGCTGGGTTGAGTTCGACACATCGACGGGTAGCCCTCGGACTACTCTCGCCATCTCAGTGTTCAAAACTGAAATAAGTTTTCAAACTCGCGCGCTACAGTATCCCAAAATGAGGACCATTTTAAGACAAAAGTTGACGGAAGCTAGTCAAATCGCATGTCAAGGTGAAGCGCTCGAGCTCCTGAGCACGAATCCGACAACAAGAAGTTTCAAAAGCTTAAATAGAGGGCTACCGTAACCAAAACGCGTCGAAAACTGGAAATGACACGCTTGCTTCGGGCTTAATAACTCGCTTGTCAGACGTTGCTGAGTTGAGTTCGACACATCATCAGGTAGCCCACGTACTCCTCTAGCCTTCTAAGTGGTCGAAACTAAAATAGGTTTTCAAGTTCGAGCGCTACAGTATCGCAAAGTGGGGTCCATTTTAAGACAAAAGTTGACCGAATCTAGTCAAATGGCATATCAAAACGAACCGCTCGAGCTCCTGAGCATAAATCTAACACCAAACCAAAATGCGTCAGCATTACAGCATTACGTTAGCACTCAGTGACAAATCTTAGGCGGTGCATTTCAAACACTGTTTTCGCGAGTTATGCACTAAACCGCGATGTCTGGCGCACAGTTGAAATTGTGTTGAAGTCTTGCATTCTGTGTTTTGCACCTTCAAGTTGTGTACTTCAGAAATATTCGCTAACACCCACTTGCAATGCCGTATGAAAAGTACATTGTGGAAGACTTCGTCGCTGTTGTAGAATAGTCTCACGTGGCACTCGTTTCCTAACAGCCGAACGCTAACTCGCGCTAATTGTGGTTGCGGTTGCGCAACTATGGTTGCGCTAACTCTGCTTATTGTGAAAAATCGCATTTTTCAATTTAGTTAGAGCAAGGGACATCTTACGGCACAACTGATTCTGTAACTGCAATAACTTCTTTTCCCTCTAGCAGAAATCGATTAGTTTGAGCGTTTGAGTCGACAAAACAACATACGAATACAATCTGAATCACAATTTCCTTGCTCAAAAGAATTAAACCCGGGCGATCCCAATGTTGCGTAGCAAGACCACTCCAATACGTATGGTCGTGAGGAGAGTCGAGAGGTTACACGAACTCGGAAACGGCCTCGCTACAAGCTCAGTACAAGTACAAAGCTCAAACCCACTCCGCTTTTTAAAAGAAACTTGTTCATCTTGTTTCTTCGAATGTCGTCCATTGTACCAGAATTGTCTCAATAGACACTAAATTAAGCAGCAATCGGCAAGCTCGTTCTCGGAAACAAATCAGCAAACTCACTTTGCACGCTCGCAGTCCTGTTTGCTTTTGGGGAAACCCGCGTCGACTATGTTTCAAGGCCGAAATGGGGTATAAAAGGAGGTTTCATGTGACCAGTCACCCTGTCGGACGCGCTTCGCTGTAGGAGGCGACCCCGAAGCGGGGGTGTCCAAGTATCGTTGATCTGTGTGATCCGATACGTGGCGACGTTGCCTTTGTGGACACTGCCTCATGCGCTTGGTTGGGAACCCTTGTAAGCGCACCAGCGCAACACAGAGTGCGAGAGTCCACGGCACGCGATCTGAGCCGACGCAAATTTTTTGCGTTGGGAATTTCAGAAAGTTTCGCCGATTTGCGTTTTAGAGCCTGTTTTGATTCGGCCTAGTGTCTACAACGACGTGTTATGTCGATCGATCGAAACACTCTCTTTGATCGTTCCGTCTCGCTCGAACTTCGCAGATTCTCCACTGCTAAAACGATTCCGGGTTGGATTCCAGTTTGGGGGGATTATCAGACAATAGGGGTACTTTCAGAAAATAGGGGTATTTTCACAGACTGTCACAAAATATGGGTACTTTCAGAAAATATGGGTACTTTCAAATAATAGGGGTATTATCACAAAACCTATTTTTAGGGGTATTTTGACTTCGTCGTGAAGTGACCAATTCCAGTTTAGGGGTATTAAATTTAGGGGTATTTAGAATGTGCTTTAATGAAATTCCACATTAGGGGTACTACCACTTCCAGTTTAGGGGTATTTTGAGCAATTCCAGTTTAGCCCATTGGTTCCCGTTCCCGCATTTCTGTATAAACGGGTGGGAAGTCTGCTTGTTCCCTATTATATATAAAAGGGATCACACTTTCTATAAACGGGAGCAAAGTTTGCTCCCGTTTATGTAAACGGGAGCAAACTTTGCTCCCGTTTACATAAACGGGTAAAACCCTGATCCCGTTTACCGAGGGGAACGCTCAAATAAACGGGATGAAAACCAGATTTTCCTGTTTTGGGACAATTTCCTTAATATAAACGGGACAAAATTGCTATAAACGGGAGCAAAGCATATAAACGGGAGTAAAATTCTCGCGACAACGGGATCATAACCGCGCTTGTTCCCGGTCAGATAAACGGGCGACACGAACCTGGAACGGGAACCAGAGGGATAGGGGTATTTTGAGCAATTCCAGTTTAGGGGTATTTTGAGCAATTCCAGTTTAGGGGTATTTTGAGCAATTTCCGTTTAGGGGTATTTTGAGCAATTCCAGTTTAGGGGTATTTTGAGCAATTCCAGTTTAGGGGTATTTTGAGCGGGACGGCCCTCGTATGGGGGTTGCCGGGGGGGGGGGGGGGGGGTAAACAAGCTGTTTTAAAAAATTTAAGTTGTTTTATTAACACAAAGTGGTTTGTGAGTGTTTTAAAGTGGAAGAGTAAAAGACTGGATACTTTTGTAAAGTATTTCGAAGCCTTTCCGATATGAGGCGCGCCTGCCCGGAGTACACTATTCATGCGCTACGTCTGACACGCTCCTTTCTGAGGGGTTCTTGCAGGGCAACATTGGAATCGCCCGGGATTATTTTTTTGAGCAAGACACACGCGTTTGAAATTCTATTCGACTTACCAGAGAACAAAGCACAAAACGCGGTAGCACAGTGGAAACGACAACAACGCTCGACCGATGGCAACAGTAAGCGAAAGGAACGCGCAACGGGTCTTGAGTGAGCCCGCCGGAATACTGCCTACCGTTAAGTCCCCATCTCAAGAGTGTTGTTATCTGGAGTTGGTTTGCTTCTGCTTCGTTCATGCCTCGTTCTGGTGTCTCGACTTGAGAGTGCAGAAGGGTAAGTGGAGGTTACGGTAGGCCTCCCACGCAGTGTTGGACAGGGCCAAAATCATGTAGGGATTCATGTAGGCGAAGAATTCCGCAACGGTCAACCTGCGGTTGGTGTGGTTACAGTATACTATGGTGCACATCCCTAGTCTCGAGAATGGGGGGGGGGGGGGGGGGGGGGGTTGAGGAATTTAACGGTCCCTTAGGCGAGTCGAGCACAATAAGTGCGTATTCCCGTTGTTTTCGGTGAAGAAATTGCCTTCCTGCAACACGTGAATACTAGCGGTGAAGTTCTTCAATACATGCATAAATGCCACATCTCGTTCCTCACTTGAAACTAAACAAGCGCCGCCCTCCAGAATTTGCGTCCACTTTGGATACTTAGGTGTATGAACAATGAAGCAACCACTCACTCTCTCTGCCACAATTTCTGGCTCAAGATTGGTCTGTCTTCAACGCCACGACTACGGATACCTACTCCACTCCAGGCGGGTATTTTGATAGAGCATCGCCAACGATAATCCACTGACAAGGTGTGATCATGGTTTGGTAGCAATGCCGTAATTGCAATCCGCTGTGTGTGTGGCTCACCGTATGATGCCAGCGTAGCGGCTGGGCGGAGCGACCGTTTGGGCCACGGACGTCGACATGCCGCAAAACAGTAACTTGAGCTCATTCTTCAAGCCAAACAGAGGAAGCGAGATTTGGAGCCCTGTTTTGATGGTTAACGTACTGTAACTTGTGTTCACTAGTGGCCAAAAACTACAATGATGTATGGCCTGCGCTCTAGATGTGCTGTGCTTGTATAAGACTCGAAGAAACGGGCATATGCCAACTGATATTCAGTTTCCAATTAATATATCGCTAACTGAAATTAGAGTACCCGAAGCAAAGAAGAAGAAAGGAAGGATGAAGATCAAGAAGCTGCTGAGCGGCGGCGCCAAGAAGCTGAAGGAGGGCGGCCAGAAGGCCGGCCAGAAGGTCAAGGAAGTGACAGTCGGAGGGGGCAAGGCGGCCAAAGATGTGGCGGTCGCCGGCGGCCAGCGAGTCAAGGGCGCCGCCGAGGCGGGCGTGGAGAAGGTCGGCGGCTTCTTCGAGCAGCTGGGACAAGACGTCGAGATTTGGGGCGAGAAGACCGGCCTTCCCGCCCTGTTCCGCCAGCGACTCGTCGACAAGCTGAGCCGCGAGAAGGCGCGCCGCGAGGCCAACCCCAACCGCGGCAAGTCGACCCCCATGAAGGAAGGCGACGTCGGCTTCGCCAAGCCTCAACCGAGCCAGACGAGCGGGGTGAGAAAGGACCTGGGAACGCCAAGCGCCACTGGTGGCAGTCCACAGCCGCAGCAGCCGCAGTCGCCGGCGGAGACGGAAGCGGCGGTGGTCGAGCAGATGAGTCAGCCGATGACGACGGACGGAATGCTGGAGCATGTGCGGCGGAGGTGCCAGACGCCGTCTCGGAGCAGGCGGCCTCCTTCGCACGAGAGACAGCGACGCCAGAGGGCCGGCGGCGGTTTCTACGACCCCTGGTTGCGGATGGAGGAGCTGAAGGCGCACGAGGAGCTGGCCGACGCCCAGCTGACCAAGGACAACACGGTCAAGACGCTGGCGCTTCTGGCCCCCCTCCCCGAAGACAGGGCGCCGCCGCGGCCGGCCAACCCCCGCCAAGTCTGCCACGACAACACCTGCCAAGAAGCGACCTTCAGCATCCACAATAGCGCCACCACCATCAGCACCAGACGCCGACCAATCGGAACGACGACACCGACGAAGACCAACAAATGATCGAACGCGACCGTAGATAACAGTGTGACCAGTGATGATGCACTCGCCCACGTGAGTTTGCGTCGTGATTCTCCGCCGCCATCTCAGACGAAAGGAGGAGCAGAACGTGTACATGAACAGACCTTACATCGACTTCATTGAAATGCCAACAACGTAGGTCGTCTTGACGCATACTTCCGTGGAGGATCAACCAAATACTACTCGAGCTGAGCGACCTACATGTGTTCTATTGCGCACGCGCCTACTACAACAAGGACTGACACAACATCGAAGTGAAGACGCAAGACAGTCCAGCAATGGATAAGAGCACCGCGGTCGATCGTGATTCGCATTCTCGTAATCGACTTCGGCATATAGAGTACGTAAAGCCAGTAAAAGCGCGGATGATCAAATACGTACATACAATGCGATGTGGAGAAGGAAACGGCAACAAATGAAGTGACGACGATCATGATTCCTGGGTTTGTTGAACACGCACGGGGAAGGCAAACATCAACATCAAAGATGTCTGGCTGGCTGGAAGCGAACTGGACCCCACGGTGTGTGCTTGTGTCTGCCGACTACAACCCGAATAGAACACGGATGAAACGCGTAACAACTGACATGTAACGAAACGGTTTCGAAACAAAACTTAAGCCTACATATGGACGAGACGAGAGAAGCGGGCGGACGAGCACGGCATCGGCGTCTAAGTAAGCGCGGTCTAAAGCACCCATCTGGGGGAAAACCGACGTATCTCGCAACTGAAAAGTAAAGCTGAGAAACGACTGTTATTGCACAACGCGGGCGGTGAAGGCGACTTGCTGATGATGGAACAAGTGAAACGACGAGGTCGACAATTGGCATATCGCGCGCAACGAACACGACATATGTACGGATTTGTTGTGATTCAGTGATACAGTACCCAAATTCAGCGGTTCAAACGACTTCTTCTGGTTGCTCTTTGGGCGAAGGGACGATCACGAGCGCCGCTTCTTCGTCTCCGTCGATGGCGGCGAGATGGCTGCTCGAAGTGTGCTCTCTGGCGACCACTGGCTGTGGAGTCAGGCACTCCATTTCCTTCATCTGAATTATATGCTGACAGTTCGGCTTGTGCAGAGTTTGCACTACTCATTGTACATACAGTAAGACCTGGGTGATGGGCATGTCGTGGTGGGATCGCAGGTGCTTGACGAGATTGATGGGGTAGGGGACCGAGTAGTCGCACTTCGGGCAGTTGTACCTCTGCGTGTCTCCATGGCACCTGCAACGACGTATCTTAGTGTATCGTGACATCGTGTTCAAAAGAGCAATCACAATCACCCAGCCATCCGGCACACGTTTGCTATAAGGCCCTATCGGCTCGACAACTACAGTGTCGGACTATGGACTTGACAGTGCGAGTGTATCGCCAGACTATGTACAAACTCTCGGCTTGCTGACAATAAAGTGGCTGCACTTGCCTCAGGTGACGATTCAGTTGTGTATTGTCGGAGAACTTGGCCGGGCAGTTGGAGCACTTGTACTTCTTCGGCTTGACAATTGGGTTCGCTTGCGTCGGCGGCAGAGGCACTACAGGGGAAGCGACCCGTGGAGATTCCGAGCTGTTTGGCGCCGCCGGTGTCGGCTGCTGCTGCTGACAAAGGCCGTTGACCTGGGAAGCGCCACTCAGGCCGCCGGAGAAGAGGCCCATCGACTGCGACTCCAAAGCGGCCGCCATGACCAGCAGTGAGCGCATGAACTCCAGATTCAACATGGACGGCAGCAGGCCGCCCGCCGCCGCCAACTGAGGTACCGTGAGAGCTGAAAAGTGATTCTGCCTAGCTACCATCACGCGTGTCTCAAATGCATCCATCGGCTATGTAGCTGTACCATTCGTAGCAGCGGCCGCCGCAGCCAGCTCGTTCGCTCTGTCGTTGACGACCTGCTTGAGCAGCAGGCTCTTGCGGAAGTCATCGAGCGCCGCCCTCTCAACCTGGGACGGAGGCGCCACCGACGATAGTTGAGCAGGCGCAGTTTCGCTGGCGACCTTTAGGGAAGCGTCCATGTGGCAGATCCTGAAGAAGAGGAAGCTAGTCCACGCGTAGTCGTTATGCCAAGCCAAGGCGTGACTGTATGTGCAGTGCACCTATGTACAAGCAACCCACGCGTAGTGCTCGTTCAGCTTGGTCAGTTCCCCCTTGAAGGTGCACTTGGGACAGCGTACCAGCCCAGTGGGCGACGCCTTGAAGTGGGTCTTCTCGTGAAGACGCACGTTGGCCCGACGCCGACTCTGGTGGCGGCAGAAACGGCACTGCCACATCGCCCCCAAGGCCGTCTGGACCTGACAGCCATAAAGCCAGTATGCAGCTACATATAGCACATGGGTAGACTGACGGCTACGATTCATGTTAGTGGAAAATGGTCTCAGCCGACCTTCTGTATCTCCTTCGGCATCGACTTGGCGAAGAGGTAGTCCTCGAAGTTGATGGAGCCGTCGTCTTCGTCGTCGCCCTCCGTCTCGTCGTCGTTGGAAGTGGAGCGCGATCCTGGAGACAGAGACTCGGCAGCGCCGGCGTCTCCGCCGGCCACGGAGCTGATCATGTTCCTCTCGACGGCGGCGGCGAACTTGGACACGTCTTCGCTGGTGTGCAGCGCCAGATGGTCGAGAACGGCCGACTTCTTGCGCTGGTAGAAGTCGCAGAAGACGCACTTGTAGTTGATGGGGCCCCTCGGCGGCTCGTGACCTGGATCGCCCGGCTAAGTACATACGGACCGCACGACTTACTACATAGCGTCACGGAAGAAGCAAGGCACCTTTCAGGTGTTGCTGCAGCACCACGGGCCCGTCGGCTATGTAGGGGCAGAAAGGACAAGCGACCGGCTCGCCAGTGGCGGCGACCGTGGGCGCGTGGGAGCTGGCGGGCGATGGAGTGGCCGACGTCCTGTCCGACAGCGACGAGGACGACGACTGAGTCGGTGCCGACGTCGCATCCCTTCCTCGGCCTGGCGCAATGGACGCCGCTTCCTCAGAAGAGACGCTGACCGTCAACTGCGGAGAGGACGCCAGGCGCTTCGGCCGCATCGAGAGCGCGTCGGGATAGGGCGAGCGGTCGTGGACGTTCTTGAGGTGGTCGATCAAGACCGCCCTACTCGGGTGCTCAAAGTGGCACTCGTTGCAGCTCCAGTGGTAGTCGGACAGCTCGCTCTCCTCGGGCCGAGGCCGTTTCGAGTCGCTCTCTCCCACCACGTCAGTGTCAGCCGGTCTCTTTTGCGCAGGCGCTGCAACCGTGTTGGAAGGCATTCATCCTGCCATTCATAATACTCTAGGCTAGACAAGAAGCCTAGCAGTGTTTCTTGGGTGCTGTGACCGATGCTCGCCTCAAGCTATTTATGCGCGTTATCACAGAATGGAGACTGCGCATGCACGTACACTGTTTGCATGTACATAGGTGTGCGGAGTGCAAAAATAACGCTAGATAGCGTATAGCAAACGAGCGGCCATCTCTCACCTTTGGTTGGTCTGGCGCTCAAATTCAGGGGCTCCTCCTCCTCTTCCTTCTCCTCCACGACAGAGGAGACGGCAGTGGGCGACTTCTGCGATTGCCCTTTTCCGTTGGAAGAGTTGACGATGTCGAACTTCGCCATGTCGAAGGCTTTGGTACGACTGTACTTCGACACAACGCGGATCCCGTGAACTTCTGAAGAGAACCGACGATATACATACATGTACTTCTGTCGCGCTTGGATTGTGGCAAGTCCGTACATAGGACGGTATACGTCGCCAACTCACTTGCCACGTGGCGGATGAGGTCGGCCTTCCACTTGCTGGTTCTGGAGCAATACTTGCACTTGAATGGACGCTCGCTCGTGTGGACGCGCTTGTGTCTGTGGTGTGACAATTTGGTACTCGAGACCGACGTACATATATGTACGTACGACTTCCCCAGCACTAGGTACAAATACGGCACGAGAAAGACCAGACGACATGAGTCATTCCGTCAGTCACCTAAGCATCTCGGAGATCCACTTGCCCTTGTAGCCACAGACGGAGCAGACGCGCGACTCGACGTCGGGATCGCCGCCCGTCATCAACTCCTCGTCGCTCTGCGGCGTCTCGATCGCGTCCGCCTCCGCCAGATACCTACATTGAGCCATCTATGGACTTGTACAGGAGGAACAAAGGAAGAGCAAGTTAGTGCGAATATACAAGCATCTATTCTACCTATATTCACGACGAGGACTCACATCTTCTGCGGAGTGGTGCTCGACTGCAGGGCGCGCTGAACGACCAGCTGGTCCAGGGTGGGCGTCGAGTGGGAGGAACTGAGCGAGGGCGAAGAAGCCGCCGCTTCCGCTGCGCCGTTGGCTCTCGGCGACGACGTCGGCCCTTCGCAGTCGGCATTCTCGACGACGGTCGAACTGGGTCGGTACCACACCTGAAGGTCTCAAAGGCTTCACTTGGCGATCGCCAATAACGTAGTCAGCACTCAAAACACCCCACCGAATGCTTCTCCATGGAGTAGACTTCGCGTTCGACGTCGACAGCGGCGTCGGCGGAATTCTGCTGCTTTTCCTCCCAGGAACTTTCCGTTTGGCAACAGGAAGACTCGCGTCCAACGCTTCTGTGGCCATTCTATGGAACGTAACAAACCTTTCGGTTTCACCCATCATCGTATACCAGCTCCGGATCCCGACTCACCTCTAAGTGGAATAGTATTCCTTGGCGGCTATCGACGGAGAAGCGACAGCGCCGACAAGTGAAGCGAGCTTCGGTCACGTGGCAGACGACGTGGCGCTGCAGGTTCCACGAGTGTGTAGTCTCAAAGTCGCACTGAGGACACCGCTTGATGCCATCTACTTCAGGCTCCAACTCATGCGACAACGCTGAAAGAGAGATTGAGAAATGTTGTGGAAGTACGCTTCTAGAGGGGTGTCAGGCAGGTCGGTCCTTGTCAGACGATGCGCTGGCCCACCTGAATCAGCCAGCTTGCCGGATTGCTTAGCGGACCTGACAAGGCACAGTGGTTCACTCTGCAGATCCTGAGATGTATTTGCCGCCTCCACCACTTGAGGTGCGCTGCAACAAGACCGCACGCCCGTAGCTTCACCAGCAGCAGCTGCTACTTCTTGTCGCGGTGAACAAGCAGCGCGAGCCCTTCCCACAACTCACGCATGAGCGGAAGCGACGTGGTCGACGTAGTGAAGCTTTGTTGAGAACGACGTCCCACAAGTGGCACAAGTGAACATCTCTTTGTGCATCTGGGACCGATGGATATTCAGCCCCTCTTGACTGGTCGTTTTGAAGTCACAGCTCTGGCACGGGAACAATCGCTGATCAGGCGAGTTCGCTATTTCCTCTTGGTGATACTGAATTTCGAAACGGCGCAAATACCGTAACAATTTAATTTTGAGTAGTACCGTATACTGGCTCGTAATTTGAATTGTTGAAATTCAACCTGTATATCGCATACAAAATTCCGTAAAATCGTAATTTTGAATAGTACAGAACACGAGCCAGCGATTTGAATTGTTGAAATTCAACCTGTCTATCGCATACAAATTCCATAAAACCTAATTTTGAATAGTACAGTACACGAGCTGCAATTCGAATTGTTGAAATTCAACCTGTCTATCACATACAAATTCTGTAAAACCTAATTTTGAATAGTACAGCACACCACCGCGGTTTGAATTGTTGAAATTCAACCTGTCTAGTGTCTACCGCATGCAAATTCCGTAAAATCTAATTTTGAATACGTAGTACAGTACTTCAGCCAGCGATTTGAATTGTTGAAATCCAACCTGTCGCATGTGGCGATGGTAGTTGCTCTGGTACGCTGTGTTGAAGGAGCAGTGTGGACACTTGTACTTGCAGTCGCCATGTGCCACCGCTCGATGTCTCGCCAACTTTCGAGCAGTCGTGTCGACAAAGTCGCAATCGGCACACCGATGAGGGCCAGCCATTGGCTTAGACCCGTTGCGGTGGTCAGAGGGCGCGGCAGCCGTTTGCGGCGACGTCAAAAGTTGAGCGAAGTTGGGAAATATGCTGGTTCTGCCGACGGCAGCGTTGAATTCTCTTTCCGTGTTCACTGTGGACATGCCCTCCCTTGGGTACACGACGCTACTCAACGAAGCGAAGAGGGCCTGAAACAGGTCGGAATGAGTGTACAAGCGGCTTCGACTTCCTCCCCATCCCAGGGCCGATACGAAGTGGACATGACGCGACTGACTGGGCGGCAGTGACGTCCGCTGTGTGGGGAGACAACGCTTGAAAGGGGGTGAGAAACTGGCTTCTAGAGATGCAGTGCGCCGAAGTGGCAGAGGTCGCCGCTTCGAAGCCGTTGTTGACAAAAAGAGACTGGCGAAGGAGTCGCCGTCGCGTCGTCTCGCTAGAGTGGACGAGACGGCAGGGAAAGGCGGAAGAAGGCGCCGTGCTCTGAACAACTGGAGCCGACCGAAGAAGGAAGTCGCCCACTCCCCTTCAGAAGAACGACGCGCTCGTCGTCGTCGCCGCGCAAAAAATCGCACAGACTCTACGGAGAGCGACCGGCCGCGACCGCGGCGGCAGGTGTTTGCTTTTGCTCGAAGGGGAGAACTGGAGCGCTGGGGCTGGGGTCGCCACCGAACGGAACGGTCTGGCCGCCGTCCACTCGAAAAAGCAGAAGAATCGCTTGTCTTCCGACAGCAAGAGAGGCCAGCTCGTGAAAGGGCGGGTCAACAACGACGACTACCAGTACGACCTCGTACAACTGATGACTTTCAGGCAGCATGAACAACGTGAAAGAGAAGAAGCGTCAGCTAGCGTGACAAGGCAGGGCAGCTCGGTGAAGAAGCGCACTGCTTGACGGCGATCAGGAGAAGGCCGTACAATAAGTCTGATTCACATGCCACGTCGAACCAAAAGAGCCAGGTATGCAGATGCGATCATGACGGACGACATTCTGGCAACTCTCGTGAAGACCTGTAGCTGCCCCGCCCGTTCTACCTTTATGCCTTCTCCTTCCCCTTCTTCTTCTTCTGCCGTAGCAGCTGAACGGACGACGGTCGAGACGGGAGAGAACCAAGGAAAAAAACAAAGACCGAATCGCCCTAAAGCAACGCAAGCGCGCCGACCGACAGCCGCTCCATTTCGTATTCTGCTGCAGCCAGACGGTCAGCGCCGCTTCTGACCGTCGCCGCCCGCCTTCAAAGAAAAAGAACGGCTCGCGCGCTCACGCCAAGAACCACTGGGAGTGGGCAGCGATTATTCAGCCGAGATTCGGACCTTAGATATGAAGGAGGCAAGAACAACATTTGGGATTCGAGCAGGAGGAGTGGCTCGGACAAAGGCGCGACCGACGCAACGAAGACGAGGAATCCGCCGAGACTGCAGCTGTTGCCAGACCGGCGGATTCATCCCAATCCACAAGCTAGCTAATTCGATGACAGACGAGACACGTGAAAAATTGTCTGGGAACCAACACCAGCTTCTATTCCCTGTCTAACAACTTCACGTCAGCTGCTGCTGCGGGCCGAGCTGCTCCCATCCCATTTGAGCAATACCGTTTGGAAGGACTGTAGAGCCGAAACACTTCGTCGTTGGATGCAATGGACAAAGAAGTCCGCAGCATTGCCACCACCAACCGAAGGAACGACAGCAGAACCAGTACCAAAGTGAGCCGAACCAACGCTGGCAGCGCAACAGATTCGCCAGTAACCCGATCCCGAGCTGGGACTTCGGCTAGCAGAGGGCCGGTCGGCCATCAAACCGAACTGACGAGTGAAGGCGCCGATGCAGTAAACTACGGTAGAGGAGGGAGGCACGGTTCGTTCAGCGGAGCATCCATTCTCGGAGCGGCGAAGTTGGCCCAGTCTGCTGCCGCCGAAGTGCCGACGGCCGATGATGGACGTTGGACGCGCTCACAAAGAGGCAGGCAGCCCAGAAGCGGGAGACAAAGAGAAGCAACCCGCTATAAAGAAGACTGTCTGTTCCCTTCTCCTAGCGTAAACAACTGGACTGTGTGAGCCTGCAGCGTCGTCGCAGCTAACCGTACAGAACAAGAGTTCCAGCAGAACATCAGTAATTCAGCTTCACCAGAGGTTTTGTATTCTCTAACCAAGCAACACCATAAACATCCGAAATATACTATGTAGCGGGGGGAGCAGTGTATTGGGCGGTATCTGGGAGCCCTAAAGGACAGCTACATACACGCCGGTGGCCCTGAAGGCCAAGAAATCTCGAGTGGACGGCGGCAGGAGCGGCGTCGGTCGCAGCAGCGAGCCAGAATTTGGGACAAAGGAAGCGGTAGTGTAAGGAAGGCCGGCCGACCCGAGCCCAGTTGGCGACGCTGGGCAATCACCGTCGTCCCCTCTTCTAGCCCGTTCCTCCCGCCGAGAGAGAATGGACCGCTCGCCCCGCACGGAACGGCGGCGTCGCTGAACGCGCTTGAAGGAGCGCGCGGCGACAAAAGGGACGATGATCGGGTCGCCCAGGGTAGGGAAAGGCGAAAAAAGAGAAATAGCACCCCCGCGCCGGGATCGCAGCAGAACACTAAGAACGAGAGGGCGCCCGAGAGACAGATAGGCGATGCGGACAAGAGGCAGAGAGGTCCGGCGGTTGGACCGAACGCGATGGGATTGGGACGCTCCTCTGTCGTCGACTTGGCCCCATCTCCTTCCCATCCTGCTCCTTTTGCGCGTTCGACCGTCGCAGCGCGCCGACAGAAAATGACGACCGTCATCCTCGCGTCTCCCTATCCGTCCACCCTCTCCTTCTCCTTCGCCGTCGTCTCTTTACTCCTCATTGGTTGCTGTTTGAGTTGAGCGACGGGAAGGTCATCCGCCGCCTTCTGCTGCTAAGAGAGAGAAAGAGAGGAGGAGAGGGAAGAGACAAGAACCTCCCCCACCCCCACGGAGAACAATGGGCCAGAAGGGAATCGCGCGGCCGAGGAAGGCGAGGCGCCCAGCTGCGCACAAAGAGATCTGCTTGAAGGAGGAGGAAGCGACTAGCGAGAATGGGAGAGACAGGGCAGAAGAAGAGACGCGCCATCTCCATTTTCGGAGGCGGCGACAGCGCGGCACGAACAACGGCAGCGGCGGGTCGAGAACAAGGCTCGCTGGTCGGACGTCTGTTCCATCTGGAACAGGAAAGTGGCCGACGGAGATGAGGCAACCTGAGGGAGTATCTTTTCAACTTCGCTCCGCTCGTCTTCCTGTCGTCCCATTCTTATCCACCCGGACGACCTTCTGCTGGGCGGGCAGATTCATGGAAGACGCGAAGGTCTGTACCACTCAACAGCCAATCTGCCTTCAAGGTCAATGCCGACCTCGGCGCCTTGTTGGGCGCTGTTGCGACCGCTGAAACGGCGGCTATACAACTGCGCAGGTACGTGATCCCGTACTAAGGGGACAAATTCGTGGATAGCTCTGAAGCAGCGGTCACAATGGGACGCTTCCACCGCGTACAGAAACACTCGAGACAGCAACGGGGCTGCTTGAGGCGCGTATGTCTAGGCAGGAAAACAGATGGCTCTTCACGCTTGGAGGACTTCGTCATCAGCGGCGTTCAAAAAAGTCGTGCACGGCTGGCACGGAGATCGCCCGCGCTTGCTGAAAGGAAGTGGAAGGAAGTCTGTCTGCCTGCAAGCAAAAGCGGCGATGACGGCGCCGAAGTGGCCATGAACAATCGGCCCCTTCTTGGACGGACAGTGAAGGGGAGGAAGAAGAGCGGCGAGACAGTCAGAGGAGCGTAGTCGGCGCTTCAGTGAATCGGCCCTGCCGCCCCGCACCTGGAGGAAGAAGGAACCGCGAGCCGCTTATCTGAGCGTCGACCGAGCAGCGGCCACTACTCACTCGCTGGAACAAACAAGCGCTGACGGCGCGGCGTCTTCGGCGGCTGACGGCGCACTGTTTCATGGTACCGTGATAGCAAACGGAGGAAGCGCCCAGCGGCGCAGTACCGCGTGGAGAAATCCTAGGCGCGCTCCAAAGCAACAAGTTCCAGGAAAGTTCCACTGACTGACGGCGATGTACATACATATAGAACGTAGAAATGAACGTCGTACACATACACACCGCATAGAAGAATCGTCAAGCTACATACACATGACAAGCTAGAAACTCGCTACAATAGAGCTCTTTGCCCTAGCAGCAACAAGATTTCTATACCCTATATTATGCCTCTTGGTTGTACCGCAGCAGGTTCCGGATTACCCGAGTTCTCCTACTCCCCACGGGGAGTAAACAAGTGATACGTGACACTCCTTGAGTGTCAGATAGGCACTCCGCGTGATTGTTTTAGCAGACGGGGGCACAGAAACTTCAACAAGTGTTGCATTCCCGTTAAATTTGTTTGTTCCCAATTTCTTCAGTGTAGAACTAGGGTCTATAGCCGGGGGTGGGCCTTAGCAGATGCCATACACTTAGAGGCCGATGTAGCACAAGTGACGCGTTGGAGCAGGCTGTACTGACGACGATGAGCGCAGGCTGTACTGACCGCTGACTGTCTAAAGCCACTCACAATGTAGATTGCCAGCGGCGCCCCAATTATACAGGCGCGCCTTATCTACGCTACACAGCGGGGGATCCTCCGCTGGGGTGGACGGCGTCGGTGGCAGTAGTGCTACAGCACGATGCTCCTATAACTCAGTTCGATTGCGCGTGCGTAGACGCCTTCCTCAGCGCGTCTTATATGGACGGCGTACTGTAGGCCCAGCAAAATCAATGGCGGACGGTATTTTCGGAATTTCGCGAGATTTTGCAGAGCGTGAGTATTCGTTCAAAATGAGCTTAAATACACCGCAAATCGCCAAACAAACGACTGATTCGCGTTCTGCGGCGTCAGAAAGCCCAGACATAACTGTCAATGCTATTTTGAAAATTGGACCCCGGGACCATTTTTGGCCGGCCGGGTGCCGAAAGCATGGTAAAGGCGTCCAAAATCGCAAAAGAAACACCGGATTCGTGTTCAGCGTCGTCGGAAAACCCCGAAACAAGTGAAAATACAATTTCGAAAATTTGACCCCGGGATTCAAAAATTCGGCGCGGTCGGGGTGCGATGCCTCAAAATGGTCAAGCCACTTCGTCTAGACCAGCTTTTGACGCTGAACACGTTGCAATGGTCAATTTGCGGCTAAAAGCACGCTTTCCGGCCCAAAAATCCATTCAAAGTCGAAAATCCTGATTTTCCGCTCGGGACCCGGGACATTTGCCACCTCGTATCTCCCGAACGGCAAGACCGATCTCGGCGGTTTTGGTATTGATCGAAAGGTCATAGAAGGCTCTAAGTCAGAAAGAAGAGTTTGCGAGGATCCACCGTCGCAAACTCGAGTTATGATTTTTTAAAGGTCGGAAAAAATTTTTTAATTTTGAATTTTCTACCGTACTCCCGCGTCGGACCACCTAGGGAGCCCGTTCCGGCGATGTCGCCTAGAGGATCCAAAGGCCTACAACATATCCAAAAATCACCAAATTCGAGCCACTTTTGCGAAAGTTATGGCGTCCTGTTTTTTTTTACTTAGCAAAAATTCGAATTTTTTAATTTTCGCAAAATTCTTCCACCGCCGAAATTTTTTTACCCCCCGAGCACGCTGCGCGTCGTCATAAGCTATCTTTTAAAAAAAAATGGGGATAAATATTTGCAGCTTTTAAATGGCATCTTGCGCTTTTAATTTCTGGCGGCCGCGAAACGCAGCGGCGCGCTTTTAATTTGGCCGGAAGCGCTTTTAAAATGGCAGAATGCGCTTTTAAATGGCAACTTGCGCTTTTAATTCCGTGGAAGCTGCGGAGCCGTGCCGATGGTCAACCAAAAGGCAGACGGTGGGGATATAAGCGAGCGCACTGAATGGATGACTTTCTCGTTGCATTCTGTGTGCATTCACGTAACTTGGATGTTTAATTGCTTGAGTGAACACATTGCAATTCTTTGACTGCGTATATTCCTTTGAATTCAGGCTATGCTTAGGCTCGCCCTGCGCCCACAGTCCACAAGAGTCAGTCGGCGTCGCAGTCTGGCGGGTCGAAGCTTAGGCTTAACGCGACCGGTGACCGACTTCAGGGCGCGCGGAGCGCGCCCTGAAGTTGGTGGTCGCGCTAAGCCTCAGTTGAGACCCGCCAGGCGCGACGCCGACCGAGTTTTAGTGCAAACTGTAAGTGGAATAAACACTCCTCCATATAATTCACCCACTGCTTAGGCCGGCTGAGCCCCTGCCCTGCTTTGCCCTGTCGCGCAAACAGCGATACCTGGTCATTGCTGCGTGCCATGAATACGCTCCTCCACCGCGTCAAGTAAAGGGGAATACTGCCGGAGGAATTAAAAGCGCAATATGCCATTTAAAAGCGCGTTCTGCCATTTTAAAAGCGCCTCCTGCCATTTCCGAAGAGCGGCAAGCAAAAGCTGTCGTGGCAAATTAAAAGCGCTAGTTGCCATTTAAAAGCGCTTCCTGACTTCATTAAAAGCGCTATGCAATTTTTTAAAAGCGCCCAAAATCCCCACCCAAAAAAAATTTGGCTCCCTAAGTGCTTCGTAGCGAGCGCTAGGACGTGTTATGTTAACTGTAGGCTTTACCGCTCCTATAGCACTCCTTCGCTTTTCAAGCGGCGGAGTGCCAAACAGAAACGAATCGTTCAAGTAAGTAAGTGGCTGGATTGATCACAGACAGGCGGACAGGTTGTGGCGGCAGAAGATAGCCACAGTACAGCGGAAGGAGCCGTCTCGTTAGCGCTAGCGGCGGCGTCCACTGAGCGCGAAGCCATGGGTACAACGGGTGTTTGCTCCTGACGTTCGGTGATGGCCTCCCTGCACAGGGGGCACTGTTCCAGCTGCAGGGCGCAGGTGGTGCAGAAGCCGCTGAAGGAAGAAGCTGGTTGTTTACTACAGTAATCGACTCTTTCAATCACAGGCGAATTCTTGGTGCCTGTAATTCACTGGACCTCGCCTTACAAGACTGGTATGCTCTAATGGTATATCCAGTACAAGCCACTGCCAACCGATACCCTAGAAAATAGGCTAATGCAGGTTCACTTTCCACTCAGATGGTTTCAAAGTTCATATCCAAGGTCAGTCGTGGCGATAATCGACTGCTTATGCATTTGCTCTGGTCAATTAAAATTCTGTCGTAGCTTCCAAGTACTGTACCTGTGTTGGCAGGGCTTCAGCACGACTGTGGACGTTGCTGCATAGCAGAGTTGGCAGGAGTCCTCTGGAATGGAGCACTGGCGCAGCAGTTCCAGTCGTCGACGCCTGTGGAAGTGAGATCAGTCAGTGCACCCAGCCAGTCTAGCACATGGAACGCTTACTACAAAAGCCTGCGTGGGAATATCAACTGCACGATGGACCAAGAGCGCCAAAAAGCAATGCCAAATGCCTAGGAATTACCAATCTTTCGCCCGCCCCCGAAAGCTATAATGTGCGCAAACAAGGTAATTACATCGCAGTGTCGTGTTGATGACACACGATTTGTAATTTCTGAGAAACAGTTTCGCAAATGGTGAGACGGACCATTTCTTATTTTGGTTTCTTATTTCAGTTCACTACATTTTCTTTTTATGCAACAAGAAATCCCCAGTATTAGACCGCCGTTAAATTCCCATATTTTCGTTGCAACAATCATAGATGGTAAGGCCAGAAAAAAATAACTCGCTCGCGCCCTCTTACCTCGGCAGTATGACCCTCTGGGCGTCGGTGAGCGGTGGGGCGGAGTGATTGAAGGAGCGGAAGGCTACGTTCTCGGGTGGAAAGTTGAAGGGTCGACGGCCGAAGTTGAAGCGGCACTGCTGGAAGGACATGAAGCTGGCGGCCGCGAAGAAGCCCCGGGGGCAGGAGGCGCCCTTGAAGAAGAACTGCCGACTCTGCGCCGAAGACGAGACCGGCACCCCGTTGAGACGGAACTCCACCACACCCCCCTCGATGTCCAGCAGGCAGCCAAGCGTGTCACCTCAACGAGTGATGGCGATAGGCAAAATCTTGCCAGGCAGTATATCGTCGGCGTAGTTGCGGCGGCGATATTCGCGCCTCACGTGGACACTCTCTATAGCTCAAGTAGCAGATCGTTACAACAGTTCCCCTAGCGCCTACCAGATCGCCAGGGCTGCAATGCGCAAGGCGTCGAGGCGGCGCGATGCCACACCAATTGTCGACAGCCGTCGTAGGCGACCGAGTACTCGTCGTCGCCTATCCCGTAGCCTTCCTGGAGTTTTGACAACCATGCACTGCGCGTTGTCAAAAGGACCAATCTGGCTGGTGGTAAGTACAAGCGGCTCGAAACCGACATGGTTGAAGAACTTGCTCTCCTTCGTTGCCCAGCCGATTTGCATGACGCCACTGGTGATGATCTGCGCCTCGTAGTACCTGAACAGGAGCGCCACCGGTTAGGCTGTGACCTCATTCGGGCATTGGTATCTATTCAGCGGTGGAAACGCAGATGGACAGACGCTCACCAGACGCCACCGTTGGCTTGGAAGGTGCAGCGAACGCTCTCGAAAGACGACACGTCGCACCTCGCCTAAGACAGACAAGCTAAGCTTTGCCCCCCGTAAGCGACATCCTTAGTCAGCAGAGCTCGATGAGCGCAGGGCAAGGCAGGCACCTCCAATCCAGTGGGCGACATCTTCAGATACTCGCTGACGTCCTCGCTGTTCAACATGGCATTGGTACCAGACGTGTCCACCGACTCGTAGGCGAAGGGACGACCCGGCTTCACGACTGTAAGCGCAATGACGTCATTGTCTACAACCCACTCCCACTCTCCTCAACCTCGCACAAGTCACAAGTATGGCAGCGCAAACTCACAGATGTTGTCGAGGCACCACTGGGCGCAGAAGGCGACCTGTCGGCGCACGAAGAGTCGGTCGACGGCCGCCCTACCACCAGGGACGGCGGCCAGGTCGAGGCCGAGGTCGTCCGTTTCCAGCAGCCAGCGCTCGAAGCCCACCAACGGATGGTGGGACAGTTGGAGAAGGCGCTCGTTGATCGCCAGCCGGTTCTCGCCTTCAGAGAAGCTCCATTTGAAGGGTCCTCCACACATACAGAGCGAGAGAAGCTGCCACCAACTTGTCTGGGCGAACTTCTCCAAAGCGATCAGCGAGTAGAGGACAACGTTGCCGTCCGTGATGCCGTCCTGTTGTGTACATTGGTTGGGTTGACACCAGAAACTGACGTGAACGAGACGTGCACAAGCCACGAGGCGTGTATAATCACCAACCAAGTTGGCCAGAAGGTACTCGAGGCAGTCGGTGTTGAATATGGCCACGGCGTTCGCGCCTGGGGAAAAGAAGGCAACGCAGCGATCAGCCCCCTAGGATTGACGCATGTTTCGTACCAACCAGCCAGCTTGTCGGCAATGCATCCGAGAGCGATGGCCGCATTCCGATGCCATATGGGCGGGTGGGAGTGGGACGTTGCCAAAGCGGCGCTGAGATTCAACTGGAAGATGAGACGGGACACCGCGTGCTGAACAGTGACACGCACGTTTCGTTTCTCACCCTTCCAGTAGATGCAAAGTTCGCCAGCTACACGTTAGTTCACAAAAGAAGGCCCACCTTCGTGGGCAAAGGGCTTTCGTCCAAAAAGAGCGTGATCACAGCAGGCCCCAATGGATCCTCGGCCGGAATGACATCGATCATCGTCCGCACTATCAGAGACCAACCCTGGAAGAGAGGCGGCCGATTCAAGCTGGGAACTACACTGCCACTGTCATGTAGGTAGACTCACAACCAAGTTGTTCGTGCACAATTCGCTTCGTTCGCTTCGCAACTAACCTGCTCCCCATCGGCAATCAGGTTCAGCTTCAGCATTGACGTCGGCGCCTCTTGCTCACTGCAACAAGCCGCAGTCGTAGATTACACCTACATGCACCTAGACACTTACGTACGTACACCTACATACATACATACACCTACATACGTACATACATACCCTGCAGTCTCCACGTCCCTACTGCCCCATTCCGCCCAGCCTGGCATTCATCACCCACTTGTTGACTAGGGTGCGAATGACGCGCATCGTCTCCAGAATCAGATCTTTGACGTCGTAGCCGACGAGGGCCAGCTTTCGCTGCTGGTGCTCCAACCAGACGTTGGGCAGCGCATGGCCTTCTTCGATACGACGATCGCCTGCGCCGCGCCGCGCGCGACGACACCGCCGACTGCCACTGCCAGTCACCGCCGACGTCGACGGCACCTCGAAAGTAATAGGATAGCTAGAGAGACACTTTACTGGCAGCGAACACCTTTCAAGCCATGAACGCTCACGGCGCCCGAGGCGGTCGACACCATGTAGGCGGCAGAACCTCCTTCCTCCCCGGTCTCTGTAGTGGAACCGCTCGCTGACTGACGTCCTCTTCTACTACGCTCCTTGCACAAACAGTGCCCCATTCTAGTCGGCAAAGAAATAATGCAAAGCTTCCTCTCCTCAGTCAAAACGGACGATGAGCTCCGAGGCAGACCTAGACTCGATGAGCTCCTCAGACCCAATGCCAATTCGAGCTTCGTAGTCGCTCTCGCTCTCCGCCGACCCGCGAGTCCGGCAAGGTCCCTCCGACAAGGTAGGAAGAAACTATACATGCGGGCAGAACGGGTTGCTGTATTCCACGGCTACGGCCGCGGCTACGGCAATCTTCTGTATTCCACGGCTACGGCCAGAAACTGTATTCCACGGCTATATACTGTACTCCGCGGCTATGAATGTAAAGGTTGGTCGAGCGAAAACGTAGCCGATGCGTCGTACAATGACCTAGCTGACGTCGCAGTGGCGAGGGCAGAGGTCTGTGCGTAAGCAACGTGCCTCCTCATAACTTTCGCTAGGGGCAACGGATTTTGAAGCGGTTTGTTGAGTTCGATAGCCCCTGTGAATGCGCAGCTCGCGTGCCATAAGAGAAAATTCTGGTAACAGATTTTTTCTTGGAAATTCAAATTTTAGCCTGTTCTAAGATAATATAGATAGAGGATACAAAGCGATTTGCCTCATGCGTGTTTTGCGATAATCTACAAACACGCACAGAAAGTGATGCTCAATATAAAATAATGGACTTTTTCACTAGTTGAATAGTAAATTAATTAATAATTAATAATAATTAATAATGAACTATTTGAATATAAATTGAAATGATGAACGCGAATCCAGCTTCTATTTTTCGACATGAGTTTCTTTTAGCCTGCTGTGGGCGTCAGAACACGCCCCAAACACGCCCAAACTTGTCCGAACATGTCCAAACTTGTCCAAATATGTCCAAACATGTTCGAACTTGTTCAAACACATTCAAACACGTCCAAACTTGTTCGAACATTGTCGTAGACGCTGAACACGAATCCGGCGTTTGTTTCCGTGAAGACTTATTACAGAGTAGCGAGACGAGCGACAGTCTCCTTTGCTTCGGAACAAGCGGAGTGCCACCCTGAAGTGGCGTCCCCTTCAGCGTTCAACTAGTCATTATCTTAGAACAGGCTAAAATTTGAATTTCCAAACCAGGCAAGTCGTCCGGGGGACGCAGTATACTCCACAAATTTGAACTACTACGCATAGTGACTCCTCTGCTGTTGTGGCCTCCTGGCACCCCCAATCGCAAAAGCAATGCTGAATTCGTGATCTACATCCCAGAATACCCCAGATTCGACATACAACACCCCTAGTTTCCTATGGACTCCGGGAACTGAAATTCTGCACTTAGGGTACAGTAGCATACAAATTCGTCGTAGGTACGTTCAAACATCATCTACACACTGAACGGATGCCAAATTCGTAGTCAGCGCCCCCGAAAACCCCGAAATCAAGCATAATATTGGCAAAGTCGACCCGGCGCTCAAAATTCAAACTGACGCGGCAGGGATACTGTAGCACCGCAAATTTTTCAAAAATACTTTTCTGGGCCAGATTTAAGCGCAGAATCGTTTGAAACCACTTTTGGAACGATTCGGCAACGCATTCGAGCGCTATAGACGCCGAAATGCGAAAATCGCAATTTTCGACCCCGGAGTCGAAAAAGTTGCGGGAAATAACTTTTTTGTGTTTCGGCCGATTTTCTCCGTTCATAGCTCATTCGATAGAGGACATCTGGGAAGGAGCAACAAGAGTGGTCTCGCCGCTCTAGCTGCTACCTAGCTCACACAGCAGCGTGTCAAAGTCGACCCGGGGCCAAAAATCGCGAATTTTTCAAATTTGGCGCCAAAATGGGTCCCGCAGCGATCCAATTCTTTTTTTCCACCCTCGGCCCTATCGAGTACTACAACATATCAAAAGATAGTATATACCATTATATGCAACTTTTTCGAGTTCTACCTTGTACTATGCCTTTTTCAGTACTTTGAAAATTTAAATTTTGAATTTCCCGCCAACGGGGTCCCGGAGCGTGACCCCATATGTCGTGCAGGTTGCCCACCCACTAGGCCTACCCAACGCAAAAGACCGTTTGCAAATCGGCCGCTTCACGCGCGAACGCCGTTGACTGTAATTTTCTGCGTTTCGCGCACAAACGCTATATACTCCACACTTTTTTGTGGAGTATAAAAATTCCATTACCAGAATTTTTGGCACTCCTCCCCTCCAAAAGGGAGGAGTGCTATAGTGATGGTGCGGATTCTGTGTAAATTCAAACGCTCATAAGTTGGGCTAGAGTTGGCCGATCGGGGCGAAACCTTTTTTATTCGATAGGTCTCGGGATGGCGCAGGGTGGATCGAGGGTCTCGACATCCGTCCGGGACCCGATTTTTGGCAAGTTGCCAAAAACCCAGTTTTTCGGCCTCCGACGAACTTTGGAGCGCTAGAATAGTGTTCTGGTAGAACGGATTCTGGTAGTTCTGGTAGATCCGATGGTAGGGACGCCGCTGGGCTGGGTCCGGTCCTGCCCGGGCCGGGTAGCAAAAAGTGGGTTTTCTGACCCAAAAATAGGGTTCGCGGCCCCCGCTGTAAGTGTTTTATTCTTAAAGTAGAGGTTGTAGTTTATTGACAAGTGGCACATCTCAGATAGTCAATGGCCGCACTGCATTGTTGAATCCGGTCAGATGTACCCCGGGCTTGGAAATACAGCCCAAAGTTGGGTCCCGGGGTAAAACTTCGAGCCGGTGTAACTTTTGATAGGATGCCCATATCGAGATGGGGCAAAAACCAATCGATAGAGCTGACCAAATTTTGGGTGAAAAGTTGAAAAAACTGATTTTTGGTCGAAATTTTAAAGTTCTGCGTTTCTCATTTCTTGCTGTGCGATTCAATTACGCCGATGTTTGGAGCGTTTTTTGTGCTTATGAATGTCTCTCCGGGAAACGAGAAAAGGTCGCAGTCGGAAATTGTTTTTTGAGAAATTTCAATTTTTCCAACAAATTTTCGGTATTTCGGTGCAAAGTGGGGTCAGTTGAGATATTTCGGCGTCAATTGGACTTTCACGTGATAGAGCATCAAAAGATACGTTGTTTTTGTTATAAGCACTTTTTTCGTCCGACGCGTATTTTGGCGGAAAATTTGAATTCAAAATTTTGGCTGCCCGATTTGTCCGTGGCACCTACAGTGTAGGTACTCGATTCCGGCTTTTCGGGGATGCTGATCACGAATTTGACGTTGTCTTTTCGTTTTGAGATGTGTGGGACCATTTTTGAAAAATTTGCTTGCCACCATACGTGCCCTCAAGTGGAACACCTGGTTGTGTCAGTTCAGCTGAAGCTAGGTGCGTTGTATGTCAAATGTGGGGTATTGGAGGGTCACAATTCCGAATTTCCTATTAATTTTGCGATCAGAATGGCCACTAAGCCTCACTGACACGTCTCGTTGATCAATGGGAACTCCCAAACTTCTTCTGAAAGAGGGGAGGAGTGCCCCGAGGGGCTCTGCCCCCGTCTACTAATCTTGTCTCTTATGGAACGCGAGCTGCGCATTCACAGGAGCTATCGAACGCAACAAACCGCTTCAAAATCCGTTGCCCCTAGCGAAAGTTATGAGGAAGCACGTTGCTTACGCACAGACCTCTGCCCTCGCCACTGCGACGTCAGCTAGGTCATTGTACGACGCATCGGCTACGTTTTCGCTAGACAAACCTTCACATTCATAGCCGCGGAGTACAGTATATAGCCGTGGAATACAGTTTCTGGCCGTAGCCGTGGAATACAGAAGATTGCCGTAGCCGCGGCCGTAGCCGTGGAATACAGCAACCCGGCAGAACAGCAAGTGTCAAACGCTGCCAGATACGGTATACGGTAAGATATAGAAACGAAAAGCAGGTGCATATGTAGACACGCCCGCGCACAATTAGGTAGATATCACTGACCGCCTTGCGTGGGTATGTGGATGGTACAAAGCTGCGTACATCGCAGGCGTGTAGTTCCAACAAGCTGTGTGTGTAAAAAGTTCAACCTATACATTGTGTCTGTCACATCTTGGTGAACAGTACGGTGAACTTAATACACATCATTAGCCGCATCTGGAGAAATTAGCTTGAGGAAGTCTGCTATAAACCAAGTGCAGCTATTACCACGATACGGTTGTCTGTACAGCTGATCTAAGTGATCAGTGATATCGCCGCGTTCGCTATATGTTATCGCCATGATACGACGCCCTTCATCTAAAGTTTCTAGCTGTGTGGAATTCTCACATCCAACAAAAAAACTTGCCAAAGATGGAAAGTTGCTCGTGTCTGAACACAACTATCAGAGCATTGAAGCTCGGTAAACAACTTGGTCCACTTTTGGAGCAAGCGGACGCGACTACGACGACGACTCAACACAAACGGACGCCAACACTTCGCTGGGTGTTATCGACGCCATCGTGTGACAAGATGCCAATCAACGGGGTGGTGGTGTGAGCGTAGGTATAGTCTACAACGAAACTCGCTACCGCTATTGAACACAGAGATTTAAGGTTATGTAAACAATTTTGCTGACGTGGAGAAACCAGAAGGCACTACGCGGATGGTCGTTTGGCTATTCGGCGTCAAAACGTAAATGACAAAGCCAGAATAAAGCGCAGCAAAAAAAAGCAAAAGGGTCGCCGAGGATTGAACCTCGGTCGGCTCGCACGTTTTTGCGCGCGATCCGGCGGCTTTCCCGCCTACGCCATGCTGTCGCATCAAAGCGCTTCTCAAAACGGCGCTCTTATACTCTCAGTAGGCGTCTATTCAGCAGACTACGGTGCTTTAGCACGTGATATGCCCCGTAAGCACCGTAACATTGCAAATAGAGATAATTTGTCGAAAAATTTCAAACTTCAAACGTTACACCCACACTCATTTTGAAATTAGCAACAGCAAATCTCATCGGATCCGCAATCGGCGACATCGACTCTACCTGACGCCATCTGTCACGTGTTTTACTTCGGCAGGACAAAAAAGTTCGCGGACTACACATCGTCATCTGTATATATACACCTCGCCGCGCTGAGGCGCGGCGAAAAAATCACTTTGGCCCTTCACAACAAAATGACGTAACTCTTTCTCTCTGTCTTGTTTATCTACATGTACAGCAAACATGGAGTGGCGTTCAAGCTTCTCCGAAGACACCGTATCGACTATCACTGACACACGGGCCGCCGTAATAACCGCACGCATTATTGTCGGCCACAAGCTGTAGTGGCTGCAACGCGGCGACGGGCTTCGACTTGGTAAGCGACGTACGGGCCCTGCAGCACGAGGTCACAACCCACACTAAACAGAGGAGCGCCACCAGTGCGGAGTAGCAGCACTCGATGAAGTTGGCCAGAAGGCGCAGTTCAATCGAGAAGCCGGTTGGACCGGAGTAGTGGGCGTAGAGGGTCACAGTGACCGAAAGCAGCAACACCGGGACGTTGGAGAGCGCTGCCACGTAGCACATACCGACGTGGGAATCTGTCTGCCGCGGGGTGGGTGGTCGATTGAGTTCTTTCGTTGCCGCCCCTTGAACAAAGTCTCTCTGTTGAAGCAGCAATGTTTGATTGCCCGTCCCGTCGTCGACCTCCCCAGACATGTGGGCGGCTTTGTCCCATTTGAGAAGGGCAAGCATGAAGGCTGGTATGGCCAGGACGATCAGCAGGCCGTCTCTCAGTCCCAGGAAGAAGAGGCCGTTGAGCGCCGACCTCCTGGAGAGTTGGACGGCCAAGCCCAGCTGTTGACCGACGAAGCATACTCCCGTGGCGGGATCGGCGTCCACCGCCTGGCTGGCTAGGAGCGCCAGTACCCAAGCGAAGGAGCCGCCCCAAGCTAACCCGTGAGCGGGGGCGTTGAGGCGCAGACTCATTGCCTGTCCAGTCCAACGCCGACGATACGAAAGGTAGAGAAACCAGCAGCCGGCCAGCCACCAGATTCTGGCGGCGTTGACAATGAAGTAGGCGACGATGGCGATCGCCGAGCAAGGGGTGTGGTGCAGGCCGGGAGAGGCGACTACGAGGGGGGCCTTCGGCGCTCCCGACGCCTTGACACAGGAGAGGGGTCCTGCGACGAGCAGGTTGAGCACGGTCAGCGCGGCGGAGAGTGCGTAGCAGCAACACTGGAACAGCAGCACCAGCGGCGGATACTCGAACTCGACGTAGCCGCTGGTCACAAGAGTCAGCACCACCGCCGCTCCGCCGGCCAGAGTCACGAGAAGTGCCTCCGCCCACGCAAGCGTCAGAGCCCAGTGCATCTGCCGATCGCTCCAGTACTCCTTGCTGCACAGCAAGCCACAGTCGCCCGTCCTGTTCAAATATACCATACCGTTCTTCAGACAATGGACCCTTCTCTCTCTCAGCCGACCCATAGGCGAGGACATGTCGACTGGTTGGTCGATCGCCTTGGGCGGCATGGGCGTGGGGCCCTTCATGCACATGATGTCGTCGCTGTTCTCTTCGGGGAATTTGGAGCAGTTCAGCTGGTGGGGCCAGCCCAGCTCGAATTGGAGCAGGAGCGGCAAGCAGTGTTCGCGCACCTCGAGGCAGAGAGGTCGGCAGGGGCCGATGGGCCGGTGCTCCACCTGACGACTGCACATCGGCAAGTGGACGGAGCAGAGCAGGAAGCGGAGCTGGCTGGAGCAGCTCGACTCCACCAGCGTGTCAAACGACTGAAGCACAGTGGCTGCCTCCAGCTGATTCTCGATCGCCTCAACGAAGGGATGTGGAAAGGTCGTCTCGTGGTACGGCATGCTCTTGCAGAAGTCCGTCGTGATCGGCTCGCAGCGCTGACGCGGATTCAGAAGCGCCGACGCGTCAAAACGGCGCCCGTGGGCAGGCGAAGGCGAGACTAGGAGCACCAATAGGGCTAGGAGCTGGGGAACGAAGCGAGCCAATTGGCAAGAGGTTGGCTGCAGATGGCGGGAATGAAGACGGCGGCCAGTGACGGAAACGACGCGACGACGTTGTTGCCGACAGGACCGATTGTCGCTGAGGACGCCGGTTCGTTTCATTGTCGCCATAAATTCACTTTTATTAGCGGCCGGCCGCTGCGGCGCTGATCGCGGCGCGTTTTGTCTCGGTCGTTCAGGGCGCCAATAAACGGCCGCTTCTATTGGCAGTCGTCGGCGCGGATGGAGGAGGAGAGGGCGTCGTTGTCTTGTGTTCTCGCCGCCTGTCTCTCCTTCTTCTCGCCTGTGCCGCTGTTGGCAATCTTGCGCTCTCTCTCGCTCGCTCGATCGACTGCAGTCGGCGGCGGCCGGCAAAAAGGGCCGCCTTCCCTCCAGTCCAGTCATTTATCTTCTCTATCTTTCTCTTTTCCTTCCCTTCCGCCGCCGCTGGAACGACAACGACGACGGCGACGACGACAACATAGACGGTTCAGTGCGCGCGCAGTTCATTCGGCGGCCAGTTAGTCGCGCCCAAGGAAGCGGCGGGCCCCTTTGGCCGGGCTCGGCCGCCGCCGCCGCCGCCAGGCGCGCATTCTCCTGGGTCGGAGTTGTTGTAACCGAGCAGTCAGTTTGTGTTCCTCGCTCAGTCTCCGCCCTCTCTCCACCCAGCCGAATATAATAATATAAGAGGGAAAGGAGAGGGGGAAGGAGAGAGATAGAGACGACGAAGGGCCGGTTGGGGACAGCGGTCGGCTGGTGGCTCCGTTTGCGGCTGGTCGAATAGCGGTGCCAATTAACAAACACTGGCTATATTTTCGAACGCCTTTGTTGGCTTTTGGTCGAACGGGCTACGCCTTCCTTCACAGGGCCGCTCAATAGCGGAGAGAACGACCCAACAGATTCTGTGTAGGGAGACGGCACAGCGTCGTCTGCACCCCAGAATGAAACGAAATGGCAAGTAACAAGCTGTAAGAAGCTGTGGCAGGGCAGCTACGAAGCCGAACGGCGCTTGTGCAGCTGCTATGTAGAAAGCGGCGAAGCGGCCGAGTCAAGTGGCGGCTAGGCTGCATCATAGTCGACGGTGGCAGCCGATTGCAGCGGCGGCGGGTGGCAAGCGTGCGATACATCTCTCTTAGGCCTTATCTCCTCCCCCCCCCCCCCTCCCCTTCCCCCTCCATGGTAGCTGCCATCGACAGCAGCAGTCGAACTTTGCGCCGCATACGATGATTCCATTTTCGTGCGCTGCCGCTTCGCCGACTGCGTACAGCCGGCCGTTGTTCTCCGGCTCTCCGCCTGCCTTCCGCCGACAAAGGCGCAAAAGCAAATTGATAAAACGGGCGCGCGACCGTTTCTCTAGGGTTGATGTTGTGGTTGTCGACTCGCCCCGTCGGCGGGTGAGTTTTTTCGCCGGGACGGCAGCAAAAGATGAATAGATAAGCGCCAGCGCCATGCATCGAAGAGCGTTTCGTTTTTGCCCGCCGACAATATATCTCGCGCCTCCTCGCGGCCGGGCGAGGAGGGCGCGTGGGCGCCGCATAACTCAGTCGACGTCGAGCAGCCAGAAGAAGTCTAGTGAGCGCGAGAGGCGGCGACTCCTTCTCTTTATCTCCGCGGCTCGCTACGCTCTTCCCCTTGTCTTTGGCGGCGCGGCGCCGCTGCTTCCAAAGCTTGCTGCTGCCGAAATATAGAAAGAAAGGACACGGCCTGAGCGCGCACCGCTCAGCCTAGCGCCGAATCAAAAGAATCGGCCAACAACAGGGGCGGCGGACGCGCCAGACTTTTGTCATCAATCTCGCGCATTTCTAGCGCCGGCCGCCGCCCCACCGTCCCCTCTCTCGTTTCTTCGTCTTCTCGCGCCAGGCCGGCACGGTTCGATCAATCATTCGACACTTTGCGCTCGCCTCGATTGAGCCAGCCGCCGTTGCCGCCGAAGCAACAACAGCGGCGAGCGAAACTCCGAGGACCAGAAAGGACAAGTTGCCATGCGAAGAACGGTAGGTAGAGTGTCATGTGATGTGGACGTAACGCTGCATCCCCCAACTTCCACAATCTCTGGCCGACAGGAATATAGCTATTCAGTGGTCAGCTCACACGACCAAGAAGAAACAAAGGAAAACACGGGCGCAACTCTCGATTTGGTCACACCGACCGCAACTCTCCAGCGCCTACTTGCCTAAGTATTGATTCGACCATATGCTTTCGTATCAACTTGACGACAAAATCAAACTTGGGAGAAAGAATGCCATGGCACAACAACGCAGGATGCGGCGAGCAGGCAGCAACACTCTCGACGAGGTATAAAGTAACCGCGATAAGATTCAAGAGCAATGAAAAGAAGCGAGTACACTCGGCAAGGTCGTATTCGTCGACCCGCCCTCTGTGACAATGAAACAATGAGACGACGAGTGACGCAATGACGTAAGCACTAGGTTCTCTGCGAGAGTGACGACAGATAGGAAGGGGAGAGAGCGCCTGCCTGCAAAAGTCACACACAACAGGATAAAAGCAAGGAAACAAGAAGTTCAACGGGGCAAATTGGCTCGATTTCAGTACTATGCAGTTCACCATCCGCGCGTGTGGCTACCGTACTAGACAAGTGCTAGCTATTGAAGTGAGCATTGTAGGCTAGGCGTGAAGGTGCGCAGGTGTCAACGGATAATGGCAGAGCAAGAAAGCGCGAATGAAGAGAGGTATGACCTAAGAGGAACATATGTATGTGTGTAGTCAGGATGGGACGCTAGCGACGCGGACGAGAGAAGGCGACGGCGGCTCAGAAGTGTCGGGGTCGCTGCACGATGCGCCCCAGGGAGTCGCGCACGGGCCTCGACCGATTCACCGGGTGTCGCTTCTCGGGCGGACGCTTGGGGCAGTAGCTGTCGGTGTGGGCGTGGTCGCCGGTCGCCTGGCAGTACTTGCAGATGTGCTGACGGAGAATGGGGCAGCTGACGGCGCCCGTCACGTCGTCCTTGAGCTGGTGACTCGAGTAGCACTGGCGCGTCTCCCGGTTGGCGAAGCAGAAGCCGCAGTGGAGCGCCGGACGCGACGGCGTCTTCTGCACCAGCTGGGGAACAACAACCGCCTCACCGCCCACCTGAACGATTCGAACGGACTATAGAGGCGACACAAACTACAAGGGTACACAGAAGGTTACTGTAGCACCGAAAAGGCGATTAAACTTCAAGACCAATACCAGATTCGGGCATGGAGTCGCCTGTCCGTGGAAGTGTCGGTGGCCGAAGGGTCGCTTGACGGCGCTGGACGGAGTGACGGCAGGCGTTGGATAGAAGCCCTGCAGTGGATGGTAGCCCAGAGTGGGCGCCTGCGACGGCGGCGCCACGAGACCGTGGTCGAAGCTGGCCTGCTGCTGGAAGGCCGAGATCAGGCTGGCCACTTGCCCCTGCTGCTGCTGCTGCGCCATGGTGGAAGGATGGTGGGTAAACAGCGGCTGCTGCAGAGGAGGAGGCTGCTGTCCGAAGACGGCCGACGGCGTGTCTGGAGTAGTGGGCGGCGCGGGAGGCGGCGTGGGCGAGGGACTGAGCAGCAGCAGCTGGGCCGGCGGCTGCCACATCGCCTTGGGTGGCGGAGACGACGACGAAGACGACGAGAGCAGCGGCACCGGATCGTGGCGAGAGGCGGGGTTCTTGAGCGGCGAGAAGGTCAGCGTCACGGCGGCCGGCTCCCCGCCGCCGCCGGCCGTGGTCGTCTGGGGCGGCGCCAACACCGGCGACAGAACGACGCTGGCCGAGGTCGGCGGCAGCACCAGAGGCGCGAACGCGTGCGCCTGCTGCGGCGACAGCTGCACCACCTCCATCGGCTCAGCCGGCGAATCGAACAGGCGACGACGACCGCCCCAGCCGCTACGCTGAAAGTACATATCATACCGCTTCAAACTAACCCGCCACCACAAACCGAAGGCGCGCCTATCCTACCGGCGACTCCACGACGCCCGAAGGCGTGACGACGGCCTTGGGCGGACTGGCGTTCTTCCACGGCGAGAAGGGGATCGGCTTCAGGCTGTGCAGGTCGCGGTCGTAGGTCCAGCTCATCCTCTCTTCTTCACTTTTCCCCAGTTGGGACAAATAAGACCAATGATAAGGTGAAATCCTCGATTAGCGCCCGTTGAACCTAAGCTACAGTGACAGCCGGCGGGTAGATTGACGCTCGCGTTCAACCAAGACTGTGGATCCCTGGGTGTAACAATCCCGCCAACCCAACGGCCAACAACCTCAAACGCTGCGAAAACTCGAAGGGGCAGAGCCGCCTTCGTTCCGAAATCTACACCGAATATTCTCCTTTCAGATGAACACGGATAAAGGTACACGCAGCAAAAAAACTAAACGAAGCGTCACTTGACACACCATAGACTACGATCCACCAAACCGCCAGTGAGAACTTCGGTGTCGAGATGGAAGGCTTATCATACAGCGCAGATACGAAACAGCTATATACCGTACTGTAGCTCGGTGAAATACACATGGGTACTGTATTACACGGAACAGCGCCTACGAAATCGTTTGGAACTGGACACGACGACCGGCCGAAGGCACCGCCGCTTTTTCCGGCGGCTTCGCTGGGCGAGTGGGGGACGGGAGGACGATCACGTCGGGCTCCTCAGAGGACCGCGCTGACTCCGACTCTCTGCGTTGATGGAAGATCACAATATACGCAGTCATAATAGGCCTAGCCCACCAAATTGGCCTAGCTCCATTCTATTACATATTACAAGGCAGTTGCTATCTCCATAGGTGCATCGCAAGTCACAATGCTTTGCAAAATCGCAAGGGGGGGGGGGGGGGGGTGGGGAGCCCGTACCGTATCTCCGTCCTGTGGTCGTCGTTGGGCGATGCCGAGGTTCTGACCGCCACGTCCCCCGAGGGCGTCTCCACCTTTCTGGCTTTTCCCACGTTGCCGCCGCCGTCGTCGGCGGCTTCCGGGGCCGGCCTTTTGGGCTGTCGCTTGAAGAACAGCTCCAGTCGGGCGCTCTTGGGCGTAGCGGAGCCTTTGGCGGCGGCAGGCTTCTTGTTGGCCTCGGCTGACTTCGAGGCGCCCGCAACCCTGCCGCGAGCGCCCCCGGCTTTCTTGGGAGTCTTCATGGCGCCCTCCTTCTTGCCCTGCTGCTTCCCCTTCTTCTGCTTCCTCGGGCGCTCCGCCTTCAGCGGAGGCGCCTTGGGAATGTGGTCGGCGGCCAGTGGCTTTCCCAGCTCCCCATCGGCGAAGTGGAGAACGGAGTTATAGCCATCCTGGGCGGAGACGAGCAGCATCCGACCGTCAGACGTCCTGCATTAGGGGATGCGGTTTTCCCCATTATTCGAACAAGCAACCCTGGCAGACAGACAACGGCTTCCAACCAGGAGAGGTCCGTCAGATTGGCATAGTGGATCCTTGAGATCAGGCCGATGGCGCGCGGGCACTGCGTGTCGTACAGCACCACTTGGTCCAAAGTGAGAACGGCGAACACGAAGCGATACGGTAACCTATGTGAAAGGATAGTGGACATATAGTCTTATCGGACGCAGCGTCAACAAAGGTTCTACTCACCCTGTGAAATTCTCCGAGTCTTCCTTCAACTTGAAGTAGAGCGGACAACAACGGACCAAAATTGCAGGCTTCGTCGGCAGCGTCAGCATCACCGCCGGCCTGGGAAAGGTTGGCGAGGCTTCCATCATCCGCGGACGTCTTCTCTTCACTTCGTTAACCTTATGTGTAGGACCTAACAGTTCGCGGATCAAAATCGACATTCGAGATCACAATTCGGGATCAAACAAAGACGCGTTCTACAAGACTGTGGATGTGTTGTAGGGTTGGAAACGATGAAACTTGCTACATATGTACGTGTCGTTTCGTTGTTGTTTATTCTTGCTGGAGTGATTTGACAGATTCGCTGGAGTGAAAACGACGAAAACAATGCGTTAAGAAGAACAAAATGCCGTCTACAATGGTCCAGACATCACGAGAACAACATTCCAACATCCACAGGCCAGTAGAACGCGTCTTCGTTTGATCCCGAATTTTGATCCAGAATGTCGATTTTGATCCCGGAACTGTTAGGTCCTACACATAAGGTTAACTCCAGTGCGCAAGTTATACAAACGTACGTACCTGGCGAAGTTGCATCTGGAGAAGAGGTAGACGGTGTTGGTAGGCAGCTTGTCGCGCACCAACTGGCCAGCGGGGGCGATCAGGAACTCGCCGTCGGGCGTGAAGGCCGGCTTGCGCACAAAGGTCATCAGCTGGTCGTTGTGGAACAGGTAGACCTGCGAAGACGACAGATCGATTGTTCATACTTTACTTTTATATTCAACAACGTCCAGCGATGTTGGCCCATACGCGATTCTCCTTGTCGCGGCCATTTTCGGTTGGGCCGCCGCCTCTGGAACCTTCAGCTGCGGCCGAGGGTGTTCCAGGCGTCTCCAGTGAAGTCTTGACGACGCGCTTGAGCTTCTTGTAGGCGGGGGCAGTGGCAGAGTAGACGAGCAGTTGGCGGTCAGTGGTCATGACCGCCAGATGACGATTCGCCCCGTCCCAATCCACGCCCTGCGTGTAGTTCTTGAAGTCCTTGATCACCGCTCGCGGAGTGCCTGCATGTTCCAAAGTTGGGCAATAATGGTCCAAACGTCAATTCGGTCGCGTCTCCCCCCCCCCCCCCCCTCTCATATTATTCCACCGTCCAAAGAAGTGCTCGTGCAAGTGTGGAGGAGGCGCTGTGGCCTTCACGAAGCATGGCAACCCCGCCAAATAACCAGAAGACAGCACAGCGTACCTTTCACCGCGTCATAAATGATGAGACTCTTGTCGACTGAGACGGAGGCGATGCTCTCGGAGTCGGGCGACCAGCACAGGTCGCTGACGTCGTCGAAGTGGTTCCTGCCAGAAAAACGACTCACGTGTGTGTAAAAGTACTGTTTTAAAACATACGCGTGTTTGTTTCTTGCATGCGTTTCGAGTTTGGCCTGAGTACAACTGGCCACTGACAATCGGCTGTGATAACCAAGTTAGCAAGTAAGGAAATCCAAGTTAAAGTTACTAATCGAGAAGAAGAAAGAGTAACGAAGAGCAAGAAGCGCCGGCAGAATGAGTGAGGACAAGGAGCCGCAGCTGTGCGGAACGCCGCCGGACAAGTACGACAAGAAGAAGAAGAAGGACAAGGAGAGCGGGCGGAAGAGGGCGATGCTGGTGCGCCCCCACGGCGGCAGCACCACTACGCTGAGCAGCAGCAGCGCCACAGCCAACACTCCGCCGAGCAGCGACCGAAGCAGGGGACCCGTCAGCCGCATGCCCATGACAGCCGTGCCGAAGACGATGGCCATCGGAGGCGGCGGTTCGTGGCCGAGGACGATGATCAGAGCTCCGTCGCCGCCGTCGCCGCCCGGCGTCAAGCAGATGACCTTCTACCACGGCTACATGCCCTTCAAGTACCTCCGACGAGAGATGGGCCGAGAAGGGAGCTTCCTCCTCCGCCGACAGCGACAGGGGAAAGGACTACTAGCCGCCGGCGCCCTGGTCGCTACTTCCCGCCAACTGTCCCCCTTTCCCATGCTACGGCAATGTGCTGTACACTCTCGTTTCCCTTTGCAGATTCTCTCGGTGACGGCGGAGAAGCAGCAGCAGATGATGCCCGTCCACATAGAAATTCGGCAAGTGCAGGGCGGCTACTGGCGGCTCGGAACCGTCCAGCGGAAGAAGGTGCCGGCCCTCGTCGACTACTACCACCGGCAGGGCATCCTCTTACACGATCCGCAGCTGCCGCGTGGCGTCTTCCTCTCCCATCCGATCGTCCGAGGAAGCTGGCAGATCCGCCATGAAGACGTCACTTGCAGCCGGGAGCTTGGCGAGGGCGCCTTCGGCAAGGCGCGTCGGTCCACCAATAACTAAGCACTACTTCTTCGTCTGACTGAACGCACGTTTTCGTTCCATTTCAGGTATATCTCGGACTTCTGACGGCCACCGACGCTCGAGGCGGCGGTGCGAAGACGAAAACGGCAGTAGCGGTGAAAGTCGCCAATGCAAACATCGACGCCGAGACGATGGACGAGGTCGCAGCCACCTACATACCATGACCAGTCGCTGTGTCGGCCGATGACAGTGCACTTCATGATCCTGCTTCGAATTCAGATCGTGCGCGAGGCGAAGACAATGGCGAAGCTGCGACACGATCGCGTCGTCAAGTTCTTCGGAGTGGCAGCCGAGCGCACGCCTCTGATGCTGATCATGGAAAAGGTGGACGGCGGCTCGCTGAGCGCCTTCCTGGAGCGACACGGCACCAACTTGTCGCCGACGCTGAAATTGCGGATGCTCAAAGATGCGGCTGATGGCCTCGCCTACCTTCACAGCAAGGGCTACGCCCACTGCGACATCGCCGCCAGAAACTGCCTCATCGACCGCGAGAACCGCGTCAAACTCTCCGACTTCGGCATGACACAGCGGAAGGGGCCCGCCGCACGGGGGAGCAGCAGCCGCAGCACTGCCTCCTCCTCCGCCAGCAGTTCCACTCGACCACCATCGTCGGCAATGCTCAACAAGAGGCGGAAGATGCCGATCCGCTGGCTCGCGCCCGAGGTCGTCACTTCGGGTGGCACCTTCAGTCTGCAGAGCGACGTCTGGTCCTTCGGCAAGCTCATCTTCGAGGTGTTCAACAACGGCAAACCGCCCTACGACGGTGCGAAAAGAACGACCTATCTCGGTCTTTCCGTGTGCATGTAGGGCAAGATGAGACAAACGTTTCAGGCCTGTCTACCAGAGAGGTTGTCAACCGGCTGAAGAGCGGCTGCGACCTAGAGGAGCAGCTACCTGCGCAGACGCCAAAGTGTGCCGGGCAGGTCATGACGCGGTGCTGCGTGGTGAACCCCGCCAAGCGGCTTCCCATGCCCAAGATCGCCCAGATACTCGGCGCCGGCGGCCGCCTCAGCGAGTCGAAATCGACGGTGACATCGAGCCGAACCCTCAGCACGAGGAAGAGCAAGAAGAAGAAGAAGAAGAAGGAGAAGCGGAAGCAGACGTCGAAGAAGGCCGCCAAGGAGCCCTTCAGCGAGCCACTGCCGCGGAAGCAGAAGAATAAGAAGAAATAGCCGACCGATGACAACCGATCCGTGATTGAATCGATCGCACCCGACCGTCGCCAGCTCCCCTAATTCCGTGCTCGCTCCGCTCACTCATGCAAGCTCGAAGAAAAGAACCCGGCGCAATTACCGAGGACTGGGGCAGCAAATGCATCGTCTTGAAGCAATGAATATAAGTGAGCACTGAATGAAGTGACTACGGTAGCTATTGGCGATGGCTATTGGCTAGGCTAGCTGTTTTCGGTACAAAGCGCTTTCGAGGGTCACCCCACATACCTGGTTGGGTTGGGTCAAACTCTCATCTCAAGCAACTCTAACCTGGCAATCTGGACATGAGAAAAGAAAATTGCCCAACCCAACACATAACCTCCAACCCAAACACTACTACGATTGCAAACGAGCTACGCAACTGCGAGACAAGGCATAGACAAAGCACTGGTACCTGAGTCGGCGCACGGCTGTCCAGTGCTCCTTATTGGGAAGGATCTCCCCGACGCTGCTGGCAAAGATATCGGGCGCCTCGCTGCTCTTCTGCTTCATCCACACGAGAATGACGCCTTCCATGTCGGCGCTAGCTAGCTTCTCGCCTATAATCAACCACGAGCCGACGACCTTAGTCTAAGGTTGCCTACTATGGTTCAAGAAGCGATCGAAAGATGGAGGAAAGAACAACGGCGTGGCGCACCATCGGGACTGAAGCGAATGCGGTTGATGGTGGCACTGTGCTTCTGCAGCTCGGCGAGGAAGTCGCAGGCAAGCTCGCTCTCGGCGTCGACGTAAATGCGCCAGAGTCGAATGTTCCGCTCCAAGCTGCCCGTGGCCAACCGATAGCATCGGCTGGAAGAAGGCGAAGATGAATGCGCGGAGCCCAACGAGGACGGCTGAACTGGCTGCACGTCCAAAGTGAGAATTCCTTCTCGACTATGCCAGGCAATCTCCGGCAAATAATGCTTCATCAGGAACAGCAAGCAAAGTCGTTCTTGATGATTTCTTCAAAGAACAGACAAAGGCCCCGTTTCACATCGAAACAAACCAGAACCACAAAACGCCAAAACCACGATACCCGGCAGACGGCGATCAAAATTTGAATTTGGCGCAATTGCGCTTGTCGAATTACAAAATGCGGGCAACTTCAAAATAAGAACTCTAACACTCTTTCAGGTTTGGATTTGGTTCCGGAGAAGTAGTACGGTATCGTGATACTTTCGCATGAGATTGCGTTAGAAAGGTTTCCAATTTCCGACTGTTGCATTTGAAAGTTGAGTATTTCCGGCGCAACTTCGTGTAGTCCTGACGACTCCTGAGCGGGAAGGAAAGTTTGCTATTTCTTTCTTGAAAGCAAGAAAGATTCCTAAGGGACGGGCACGATGGCGCATTATCGGCTGAAGCCGGTTCCGGAACACGTCGATTTCTCAAACGAAGAAGAGAAGACCTTGGAGTTCTGGCGCAAAATTGACGCGTTCCAAACTTGTTTGATGTGAGTGAATTATTTCATTATGATGCAATGCGACATGGTGTTGCATAATTTAATTTTGATTTAATTTCTCATTGGCGATTACACAGCATCCAAGTGGTTGTCTTGCAGGCAGAGCAAGGGAAAGAAGCGCTACACCTTCTACGACGGGCCTCCATTCGCCACGGGGTTGCCCCACTACGGGCACATCTTGGCCGGCACCATCAAAGACATCGTCACGCGATTCGCCCACCAGAACGGCTGTCACGTCGAGAGGAGATTCGGATGGGACACTCACGGACTGCCCGTGGTAAGAGACGTGACAACACCGAGTGTGAAGGCCCAAAATCTGATCCTTGCCCTGCAAGATTTACATGCGCGCCCATCCCCCCAACCTGGTTTCTGAGCTGGATAACGCGTGTTCTGTCTGTTAGACTACTGTAACTACATTCAGAGCGGAATTATCTAGGACGGATTTGATGTGGCTCCTAGAGCGTGACCTGTACCCCGAAGTGTGTCCAAATGCGCAGTCACAGAATATTATTAGGCTACCATTCTGTAAACGCGTCTTATTCTTCCAACTGCGCGCAGGAGCAAGAGGTGGAGAAGCTGCTGTGCGCCGAACTGGGTCTGTCGATGCTGACGGGACAGGATGTCCAGAAGATGGGCGTCGACGTCTACAACGAGCGCTGCCGAGACATCGTCATGAGATACGCCAAGGAGTGGGAGGTCTGTCGTCTGTGACGCTTGCTTTTGCTTTGCACAGCTCACACTTGTGCAGAAGCGCTGACTGCAGCAAAAGTCTATTGTGTGAATGACTCGTTCTGTTGCAGGAGCAAGTGGCTCGCTTCGGTCGGTGGATCGACTTCAAGAACGACTACAAGACCATGTACCCGGAGTTTATGGAGTCGGTCTGGTGGGTCTTCAAGCAGCTATACGACAAGGGTCTCGTCTACAGAGGATTCAAAGTCCTGCTGCCTCATTAATTTGTGTGGTTTGGAGCGCAATTGTGATCGTTCTCTGTTTGTCTCTAGGTGATGCCCTTCTCGACCCACCTGCAGACACCGCTGTCCAACTTCGAGGCCGGCCAGAATTACAAGGACGTCACAGATCCAGCCGGTTGAGTGTAGTGAACTGTATGAGATCGATCGTTGATCACTAGTGGTTGTAGCGACACTGTGCGCATTTGAGAAGGTGCATGGCGACGTTTGGAGCGGCTCATAATCATATCAATCTCGGACTGCCTGCCTTGCAGTGGTGGTGACCTTTCCCCTGAAGAACGAGCCAGAGGTGAGTCTTCTGGCCTGGACGACCACGCCCTGGACACTGCCCAGCAACCTGGCCTGCTGCGTCAACTCTCAACTGGAGTACTGCAGACTGTTCGGTCAGTAGTTGTTTGCCTTGTTTTTCTTGTCTTGCCCATCATACTGGTGGACATAGGATTGAGTCGATAGCAGTTGCTACTACTATGCTGTCGTGTTGCCTTGCAGACAAGGTGCACCAGAAGACCTACATCCTGATGACGTCTCGCCTCTCTCTCCTCTACAAGCACGAGGAGAAGACGGTGCCGGACGAGACGGATCACTTCAAGATTCTCGAGCGGTTTCCCGGCCAGAAGCTGGAAGGAATGGAGTACCTGCCCCTATTCTCCTACTTCGAGAAGGCGAAGCGCCACAGGGAGAAGGCCTTCACCGTCACCTGCGGCGACTACGTGACGGAGGAAAGCGGCACGGGAGTGGTACACCAGGCGCCCTACTTTGGAGAGGTGCGATTGCAGAGTGTGAGAGCTCAATTAGCCCAGACAAATAATTAACGTGACCACCCTTCTCTCCTCATGACAGGACGACTACTACGTCTGTCTGAAGTACGGTATCATCAAGGACGACGACGACTCGCCCGTCTGCCCTGTCGACGAGTGCGGAAGGTTCACGGACCAAGTGACCCACTTCAAGGGCATGTACGTCAAGGTATGGGGCACAGAGTGGTTCATAGACACTATGATCATTGCTACTATATCGTTTTTTACTCTAGGACGCGGATAAGCACATCGTGAGGCACCTGAAGGAGCAGGGGCGGCTGGTGAGCGCCACGCAGTGCACCCACTCGTACCCCTTCTGCTGGCGCAGCGACACGCCGCTCATCTACCGCGCCGTCCAGTCGCTCTTCGTCAAAGTGACCGCCGTGAAGGACAAACTGATCGAGAACAACAAGAGCACCTACTGGTGAGTGAGTGAGTGAATGAGTGAGGCAATGAGTGCAAACCAGAACGTCAAGTGACGCCGTTTCATTCACCAACTGCAGGGTTCCGGACTTCGTGAAGGAGAAGCGCTTCGGCAACTGGTTGGAGTCGGCGCGCGACTGGTCGATCAGTCGCAACCGCTACTGGGGCACTCCCATCCCGCTGTGGCTCAGCGACGACGGCCAGGAGGCGGTGGTGGTCGGCAGCCGACGGGAACTCGAAGAGCTCTCGGGCGTCCGACTCGACGACCTGCACAAACACCAGTGAGATAAGGAAGAGTGGGATATGAGTGTAGAGAATAGTGTTCTCACTTTCTCGCGCTTCAGCGTCGACAAGGTGACCATCCCCTCTAAGCAGGGCCGGGGTCCCCTCCGCAGAGTGGGCGAGATCTTCGACTGCTGGTTCGAGAGCGGCAGCATGCCCTACGCCTCCGTCCACTACCCCTTCTCCACCGACGACAGACTATTCGACCAGATGTTCCCCGCCGACTTCGTCGCCGAAGGTATGCAGTCATGTACATGCGCCTCTACCGTAACTACCGATTCTGTCGTAGTTGCGATTCGGATGTCGTCGCCGCCTATTCTGTCATAGTTGCGATCTCTAGTTACCTGTCCCCCAGCTGAGATTTCAGCTACCCCCTCCCTAAAACTATTTATACTTTGCATCAAAATTGAGCGAATACGGGCCTTTCTGGAACTTTTTATACAGATTTGACCTTTGAAGGCTTCAAGAAGACGATTCCATCTCTTGTTGCCGCCCCCCCCCCCCCCCCAACCCTGAGTCAGTGTACCACCCCCCCCCCCCCAACCCTGAGTCAGTACCACGCCCCCCCCCCCCTAGCCGGACGACCATCGCACTTTGTATGTGTTGGGTCGGCAGTATAGGTATCGACCAGACTCGGGGCTGGTTCTACACGATGCTGGTGCTGTCGACGGCGCTGTTCGGCTCTCCCCCATACCGTAATCTGATCGCCAACGGCCTCGTGTTGGCCTCGGACGGCAGTAAGATGAGTAAGAGGAAGAAGAACTACCCCGACCCCATGGAGATTGTGCAGAAGTACGGCGCCGACGCACTCAGGTACTGCTTCTGACGCCGCTTGAGCTATGGGGGACACGAAACCCATACATAGCGCAAATACTCTAGGGGGCACTATTGGAGAGGGGGAGGGGCTTATTCGATGGGGTGGGGGGGCAGACATATTCCTGGTATTACGATAAGTAGGCGTGGGGAGGTTTGATATAGGAATTACGGTATGCGGTTCCCGTCTCGTGTCTAATCAATTGTCGTTGCAGACTGTACCTGATCAACTCTCCTGTCGTCCGTGGGGAGAACCTCCGCTTCCAGGAGAGCGGCGTGAAGGACATTCTCAAGACCGTCTTCCTGCCCTGGTACAACGCCTACCGTTTCCTCCTGCAGAACGTCGAGGCTTTCGAAGCGGTATGGTTACTGGTTCTCACTCGATTGATTGATTGGTGACTAGTCGGTTATTGTAGTTTTGTTGTGATCGAGACCAGTGTTTGCCCGATTTGTCAACCTAAAGCTTCGCAATTCAGGGTATCTGAGTGCCGTATTAGCCGACGTGAGCCTACCGTATTTGGTTGGACGAATTCCATTTCAGGAGTCGGGTCGGGAGTTCACGTGTCGCGTGTGGGAGCACGTGGCGTCCTCTGACTTGCTAGACCGCTGGATTCTGTCGGTGACGAACAGTCTAGTGGCCTTTGTGCGTGAGGAGATGGCCGCCTACCGCCTGTACACGGTGGTGCCCAGACTCGTCCACTTCTTCGACACCCTCACCAACTGGTACATCCGCTTCAACAGGAGAAGACTCAAGGTGGGAGTGATGGGTTGGAAGTGGAATGGGAGGACAGGGAATGCGTTTGAATGTCCCGCCTGCGCTCTATCGTTGTTGCGCTTCAAGAATTTGCGTTATATCTATCGTTGAATAGTGGCAAGACCCCCGCTCGGCGCTATGGTCGATCGACATTTCCGCCCTCTAACTGCCACTTAGCGAGGTACCATACCTTACAAAATATCCAATATGGAGTGACTTATCTAGGGAGAGGACGGCGGCCGGTGGGAAGAGCGTCGTATGGCGCTGGAGACGCTGACGTCGGTCTTGACGTCGATCGTGAGGCTGATGGCCCCCTTCACCCCCTTTCTCACGGAGTTGATGTGGACCAATCTCCGAATGCTCGTCGCCGCCGACGGCGATTCCGAAGGCCTCCACTCGGCCGAGTCCGTCCACTACGTGATGTTGCCCCAGGCCGAGTGAGTGGCGCATTTATTGACTTCTCCGGCTCAGATTTCTGTGTGATTTCGACGACTTCTCTCGAATTTGCGTGGTCTCAGCGAGTCGGCCATCGACGAGGCCGTGGAGAGGCGCGTCTCCTCCATGCAGTCGGTGATCGATCTGGCGCGCCTGCTCAGGGAGAGGAAGGCCAAGCCGGTCAAGGTGCGCCGCCGTCTGCGCCACTGTAGTGCCTCTGTTGTCTGCACTCGGCACCTTCCCCCGTTGCAGTACCCCCTGCGGGAGCTGGTGGTCATTCACAAGGACGAGAGGAAGCTGGCCGACGTCGAATCGATGTCCCACTACGTGAAGGCGGAGACGAATGTCAAGGCCATCACCCTGACCAAGGACAAGGCCCAGTGGGGGGTCAGCCTGAGAGCCGAGCCCAACTTCCGAGAGCTTGGACAAAGACTGAAGGGGCAGGCCAAGGCCGTGGCCCAGGGAATCAAGGTAGAAGCAAGAAGTGCTTGAGTTGCACTTAGTAAAGTGCGCTAGGTGGCGACTATTTTGACAAGGCTTGCCAGTACAGGACTAGAATCTTTCTCAATCCATTCGTTCTTCGCTCTTTCACACAATACAAAGGCTATCGCCGCCTGTCTGCGTCTAGGAGTTGAACGAGTCGCTGCTGGAGGGGTTCCTGTCGACAGGCAAGGTGGTAGTGAGTGGGCACGAGCTGTCCGAGACCGACTTGAAGGTCGGCTACGCCATCGACGGCGACGCCGGCCACGCCCACTACACTGCAGACTCGGACCGCGATAGCGGGGTACTGTAGTGTATTCGAGATTTGTAACCTCTTCAAAGGATGGTGTAAACCCGTTGTTTAGTTCATCGTTCTACTGGACGTGTCGGCCGACGAGGCCATGGAGGAGGAGGGAATGGCTCGCGAGGTGGCCAATCGCGTGCAGAAACTGCGCAAGAAGGTGTGTGGCTCTTAGTTCTACCTCTGTCTAATCCAGAAGTCATGAAGGGTCAATCGAACTGACCAACCTTCCTTCAGGCGAAGCTGCAGCCAAAGGACGCAGTGGTGGTGCATGTCCAGGTGGCGCCGAAGGATAGTCGATTGGCCAGAGTGGTCTCTGCCCACCAGCTAACCATCGAGACGCTGACGAAGACGCCCCTGCTGCTGGAGGGAGAGCCGGACGCCGCCGACTGCGTCCTCGCATCCAACAAGACCGACGACGACAAGAGTCTTAAGGTGCGATGCTTGGAATCTCGGCTGCCTCTCGTACGGTATAAGATTTGCGCTGCGAATACAATCGTGTGGGCGAAGCGTGTGTAACTGACTGGTGGATTGATCTTCGCCGCAGGACGGCCTGCTTCTGCTGACTGTGGTGGACCGAAGAAGGCCCGAGGCGGTGCAGGGCTTGCAGAAGGGCGTCCTGGAGGTCAAGGAGGTGGCCAGCGGTCGCCTTGTCAAAGTCCACTTAGTGGGGTCGGAGAACTACCCCCTGACCTACGATAGGCTTCTGCTGGAGACCAGGGCATTGCTGAGGAAGTGGGAGGGTGGACAGACGCTCAGACTAAGCACCGACTTGGGAGGCAAGGAAAGGTTGAACGCCTACTCGGACTTGACTAAGTTGGACGGAAAGACGGTGTACGCGTTCTTTGACGGTCCAAGTGCGTGAATTTCATGTTGGTGCACAGTGAATGCAAGTAGGGCGCAGCGGTATTCTTGATCTTCAATGGTGTGGGCTGTGCGTTGCAGCGGTTGAGTACTCAAGAGTGTGGAGCTTCGAGGTTTTTTTTGTTTTCGTTGATTTGATTTGAGAAGGGTCGCTGTTGTTCGCCAGTGGACGGTGAAACCTTTTATTTGGTTTGGAGATGTGAATTCAAGCGAGTAAAAATCGGCCCTGATCCTGGCAAAGGCGACAAAACCGCGTGGTGTCGATTCGGCGCAGAATCTACAATACTTGAATTTGGATGGAGTACAGTAGGCATTTACCCTACGTGCACATACAACTGTTCTGGTACACCTCAGGTTACGGTATACATCTTTTGAGCGCGAGATTACTGTAGATTATTGCAAGATCACGAGTGACGAGTAGAGAACTACGAGATCACGATAAGATCGAGGGGGGGGGGGGGGGGGCGAGCAGAAATCACTGTAAGTCGACTAGAGATCTGAATTCATCGGCATAGCGGTGGATGCGAAAGGGTGTCTTGCTGTCAAAGCAACTGGACGGCAGGGGCAGAGTCGTGGAAGTTCTCACTGTGGCGACGGCGTCGCGGTAGTGGTGGCAAAACAGGCAGAGGAAGGCGGCGCTCGCCTTCCACCCTCCCGTCACACTCAGAAGGAGGTAGTTGCACAGCTCAGGAAAGTCGAGCCAGTTGACCAGGCACTGCTGCGCCAGCTGATGTAGCCAGTTGAGGAAGGGCGCTTCGACGCACATCCAGGCCAGGCCCTCGCGCCCGAGCATCTCCACCAACGCAGCGTGGAACTCCGGCGCGTCGACGGAGAAGGCCGCCGATGCCGCGGCCGCCCGCCCCTGCCACTGCTCCTCGAGGTCCAGAATCAACTGGGCGACGCCACCCACGAAGTATTCCTTCAACTTCAATTCGCCAGTCATTGCGGGCCCGCTGTTGGTGCGCTTCGCAGTCGAAAGGCGACGGAGCGTCGCCTGAATCAAACGACGCTTGTAACCGGATCAGAGGCGGAATCACAAAGTGCGGCACCTTCGACAGAAGTTTTAGGTTGCGCCCGTACTCGGTGAAGGGTTGCCAATTGACGCCAGAACGCCACCTTTCTAACTCGGCTTCGGGTACTTTGTAGCCCTCTGTTATTTTTCGTAGGAGAAGCGCGTGGGGAACGCGCTGCTTGGAGGAAATGCACTCCAGAATCGCTTGGAATACTGTATCCGGATCGCCACCAATCTCCGCCCATCGTTCCGCCTTCAATTACACATGCCAAATTCTTAACACCAGCACAGCACGACAAAAAGCCGTCGCCTACCGTCGACGGTTTGGCCAAGAATCTCGACGGCTCCGCCACCAAATAATCTCTTCGTGAGTTCTGCGCTTTGTCCGTTGCCAATTGAACTGCGTCGCTGTTCCAGGGTCTCTCGGAGGGTCCACCCATCAACAACAGACGACTGATCAGCTCTGCGCGACTGACAAGAGACTCGTCCACGGGATCTTCTTGTGCGCCATCGTACGCTCCCTTAGAAAACGCCTACAAGCAAAGTTCAGCCATTAAACAAGATTAGTAGACGGGGGCAGAGCCCCTCGGGGCACTCCTCCCCTCTTTCAGAAGAATTTTGGGAGTTGAATCATGCTGCCCATTGATCAACGAGACATGTCAGTGAGGCGTAGTGGCCATTCTGATCGCAAAATTAATAGCAAATTCGGAATTGTGACCCTCGAATACCCCACATTTGGAACACAGAACACCTAGGTTGAGCTGAACTGACACAACCAGGTTTTCCACTTGAGGGCACATATGGTAGCAAGCATATTCTTCACAAATGGTCCCACACATCTCAAAACGAAAAGACAACGTCAAATTCGTGATCAGCGTCCCCGAAAAGCCGGAATTCAGTACTTACACGGTACGTGCCCTGGACAAATCGGGCAGCCAAAATTTTGAATTCAAATTTCCCGCCAAAATACGCGTCGGACGAAAAAACTGCTTATAACAAAAACAACGTATCTTTTGATGCTCTATCACGTGAAAGTCCAACTGACACCGAAATATCTCAACTGACCCCGCTTTGCACCGAAATACCGAAAATTTGTTGGAAAAACAGAATTTTCTCGAAAAAACAATTTCCGACTGCGACCTTTTCTCGTTTCCCGGAAAGACATTTATAAGCGCAAAAAACTCGCCAAACACCAGCGTAATCGATCAACACAGCAAGAAATGAGAAACGCAGAACTTTGAATTTTCGACCAAAAATCGGTTATTTTTAACTTTTCACCCAAAATTTTGACATTTAGAGAGAAACGACCTACTACAATGTTGTAGAGCTCGCCGATCTCTATCGATTGGTCTTTGTTCCATCTCGATACGGGCACCCTATCAAAAGTTACACCGGCCCGAAGTTTTACCCGGAAACCCGGGACCCAACTTTGGGCAATATTTCCCAGGCCGGGGTACATCTGACCGGATTCAACAATGCGGTGCGGTAATTGACTATCTGAGGTGTGCCACTTGTCAATAAACTACAACCTCTACTTTAAAAATAAAACACTTACAGCGGGGGCCGCGAACCCTATTTTTGGGTCGAAAAACCCGGTTTTTGCTACCCGGCCCGGGCAGACCCGGACCCAGCCCGACGGCGTCCCTATCATCGGATAGCCCAATGTCTTTTACATATTCGGCCCAAAGCTCGTCTCGCTCCGGTCTACCAGAACACTATTCTAAGCGTCCAAAGTTCGCCGGAGGCCGAAAAACCGGGTTTTTGGCAATTTGCCAAAAGTCGGGTCCCGGACGGAAGTCGGGACCTTCGATGCACACTGCGCAATCCAGAGACCTATCGAATAAAAAAAAATTCGCCCCAATCAGCCAACTCTAGCCCGACTTATGAGCGTTCCAATTTACACAGAATCCGCACCATCACTATAGCACTCCTCCCTTTTGGAGGGGAGGAGTGCCAAAAAGTGACAATAGTCAGCCGACGTGAATCGACTCTTTCACCTTCTGTAGTCGATCGGCAAACCCCGCAGTGTTGAATAGGACACAGAAGCAGGGGATGCAGGCCAAGCTTTCCACAAATGGTATCAAAGGGGACACATTTTGCGCACCAGCGGCTAATCGTGTCTCGAGCTGGCCGACGATTGGCTCAAAAGCCGACAAGAACTTGCCGCAGTTAGCCTTGGCAAACTGATGTTCCATAAAAGATCCGTTGAAGGCCACCGCTACAATATCGGACAGACCAGGGTACTGTACAGAGGCGACCGCTTTGAGCTGGCCGCCGCCAATGCTCCGCCACGACTCCGACAGACGGTCGTCGTGCGCATCGGTATCGTGTTCCATCGCATGGAGACCAGCCAGAAGCGCTTCAAAGACGGCCGTCCAGAAGTCCCCTGGCCACTCCATTTGATCTGAGATCAGCGGCGCTGACGCCAGCCAAAACTGCGGCGACGCGTGTAGTTCTAAGGCTTTCTTCAGCACGCCGTATTTGGTGAAGTCGCGGGCGCAACCGGCGGCGGTGGAGGAAGCGAGCCGCAAGGCGCAGCGGATCACGCGTTCTATCGTCGAGTCTTCCTCTATCAGAGTGGCGGCAGACAACCAATGGCGCAGTTCCTTCGCCAGACAGAAGTCGTCGGCGCCGCGCGCCTCGCCGAACTTCAGCGACTGCAAGGCAATCCACCTATTGCCGGTTCCATCCATCTCGAAGCTGGTTACCAACACTTCCAACAACTTCCTCTTCACGGCCATCGGCGTGTCCGTCGAGCGCACCAGAGCGCTCAGCAAGCCGAGCACGTCGGACGACAGTAGTTGGCAGTAGACAGTAGTACCAGCGGTGTTGCGACTATAGTTGGCCAGATTGTCCATGCCGAGTAGAACCCAATCGACGCAACGCACAGAGAGCTCGGTTCTTCCCACCGACCACTTGGCCGACAGCTTGCTCGACAGGAAATTCGCCAGCGTCGAGTGCTTCCTGGAGAACCAGACGTCGCGCACGTCGTCCATCTTCAGCAGGTGAAACACGCAGTTGACGCAGAAGACGGCGCAGATTTCCTCCATCTGATCGGACGTGTAGCCGAACAATGTGGACCACTCGGATGAATGGGCAGGTACGACGCCTTTGTCCTCCACCGAAGCCGCCATGGCGAATAACACCTTGCAGAATGAGGCGTCCTCCTTCCAGAGAGCGACCAGTCGCTTTCGACTGGCTGACGGCTGCAGCAAGCATGACAACCAACCCGCTTTGGCGTCGCACAGAGAAAACGATAACACCGCCCCGCCGCCACTCTCAGCGGTGCCAGCGAACAGACTATTCAGCATCTTGCCAGTCTCATCCACAGCCATGTGGCGCAGGCCTTCAGGAAAGCGCGTCCAGACACGGGCCAGCGCAGTCACGCAAGCCACCCAGAGACGAACCAGTCTCAGCTTAGTTCCGGCCCTGCTGGCGATGTTCAGCGAATGGCCAGCGGCGTCGGCATCCAGGCGACCCCCAGTCGTTCTGGCCCTGATGGGCTCGAAGGAGCGCACGAGGGCGGCGCAGACGACCAGGTAGCTGTCGACGACGACGGTGGCCGTCTGACTGTTGAACATCTTGCAGAGGAAGACGGAGGTCTCCACGCAGACGGCGGGCCGGCGCAGCAGCGAGACGCAGGCCTTGCGCAGCGTGGGCCAGTTGGCGCTGGCGGCGATCTTCTGCGCCGGCATCTGCATGAGACGCCCAAACACCTTGCAGACGGCCCAGTCGTTGGCCGACTGATTCGACAGCACCGCCGCCGAATAGCGCAGGTCCACGCGCTCGGCCGCGAACAGGCTCGTTCCCGTCTCCACCAGGGACAACGTCATAGTACCCACTTTGGACAGCTCGCTTTCGTTCTGAACGGAAATATCTGCGAAGCTTTGCCATCCAGAGTTTCAACATGACGCCTGCAGGACAAAGGCTCCACCTGGTCGTCGTCCGGCGATCCACCAGCAGCAGCATCCCCGCCAGCCGCTGCCACTTCGAGCGACTCGAGCACGCCGAATCGCCTCAGTTCGGCCACGGAATCGTAGATGGCGGTCAAGAGATCAGAAAGGGCGCTTCGATATTCGTCCGAGCGCGTCAACTCCTTCGCCAGTTCGGAAACATTGCCAGCGGCCTCGTCTCCAGAAGCCGTCAGGCTCTCGTCCAACACGCCAGCCAGCCGCCGCGACAGATATCCTCGCACGGCGTGCTCAAACTCTTCAGAGACGGCCGTATCGCCGTTTCCGTCTTCGATTGATTTCAAACATCTCAACGTCAGCCAGCCCCAACTAACAGACAACTCCTCCTCCATCACATGCGATTACTACCACACCACATCGCAGGAGCAGCACCCTTTTCGAGATGACAACGAAATACAGTAGGAAACTCAAGAGAAACCTTGTCAGTGTCATTGAAACGCAGTCGACGATAAAGTAAGCGTGCACGTGACGAATCCGTCGTTTCCAACATGAATACTAAACCAAAACCGCCATATCATTCGGCTCGTTCTAGCGCTTTATTCCTTCACATAACTCTGGGCTAGCATCCCCGCATATTCTAACCAACACTCTACAGCCAACAGAAGCACCACGACCGACAAACATACAGCACTGACTGACGACTACAGCGGGTAGTTGAGACGTTTGTCCGGCCTGGGGTCGTAGGGCCGATAGTTCCAGGCAATGTGCTTCTCGTCCTTCAAAAGGCTCTTCAGGATCTCCCGTCGTCCCGACTCCTTCGACAACTTGTGCTTCAAACCCTTTCGCTCGACTTCCTGGTGCGCGTCGAACTAAAACGCAAGCAAGTTATAGCTAAACCAATCGGTAGTAAAGCCTCTAAGTAAAATGCCATTGGACGAACCCTGCGAACCTACCTTGAAATACGTCCTTCTGTAACTCCTCTTCTTCCATTCCGGCCGACTCCAGCGCACCGACTGCTCGAACATGCCGTAGGGACGAAACCGGCCGACTAAGCCATCATTGACGACGGCGCCGAGGCAACTTCTCGCGACCGCCTGCATTTCGAGGACCCAAGTGGTGTCGACAAATTCGTAGACAACCTAGACACGCAGCACCGCAAGTTTGTTACAGCGATTCTCGCCGCTGGCTTAGCGGCTGCTGTTTGAAACCATGGCAACCCCTGGTGCAAGAAATAGTGTCTTCATTCTTTGGCCACTACCGTACCTATCGGTATGCCGTACCAGCAATAACGATACCGCAAAATTCATAGCAATCAACGAAGGAATCCAAAGTTGAACTGTTTGTTGTCTTTCCACAGTGGCGCTTCGGAGACGAAGCCTTCCGAGGCGCAAAAATGATGCGTGTAGATGTCAACGCATCCGAGGCGTAACCACGAGATATTACTGCTCTTTCGTTGATTCAACTGCGATCCTTCCAACAATATTGGAAGCCTTTAGATTACCGCAAGATCGCCAGCGGACGTGTAATACCTGATCCTTCGAAACGTTGTATATAGTGGTCACGAACGAAAACGGCTGCTGTTCACGGTTTGGTGGTTTGGACTGTCTCGTTCTATGTAGTCCTCTCTACTTTGAAACAAGCGAAACTAAGCGACGTGCAAAACTCACAGGCGTTGTGACCCTTATGAAGCGTGCACAGTTCATACGGCAAATCGGAAGCAAACGCGAGTGAGAAACAATGCGATTCGTCTGGCGCTTCAACAGCCAGCTATGTACATTCCATATCGAAGACCAAAGAAGGAAGATGCTTTGAAAGCGGAGAAGGCGACGTCGTCGCTCCGCGTTCCGTATGCAGTGCGGTTGTCGCCGGCGCCAGGCGAAACTATTGATTGAAAAGCGAGATGCGGTCGCGAACAAATGGAAGGAGGCGAAAGAAAGAAGGGAGAGGGGGGCTTGGGAGTGAGAGGAGGGGAGGGGGTCCAGCGTGCGAATGAGTGAGCAAGAATAGAGGGAGGAAGAGAGGGCGAGTAGGCAGCAGGGGACGGCGCAGGGGAGACGACCGAATGAATGTGGCCGCTCGGTCGTGTAGCGCCGGGAGGGAGGCGCAGGGCCGGTCGGCCTCGTCCGCCAGCCCGTAGCAGTAGCAGCAGCCTATCCCTCGGCTTCTAGCTGAACGAACGAACGAGAGAGTGAGCGAGCGAGCGAGCGAACTAGACGCAGCTCTCATTCTCACTCCTCCTAGCATGTCGCTCGTTCTTTGCGATGCGGCACCAGCGTCAGGGGTGCCAGTATTGCCCGCGACGAGCGCTGCCCTGTGAGGCTGCCGCCGCCGCCGCCGCTGCTGCTGCTGCTTCGTCCAACAGCTCAGGCGCTCTCTGTCTTCGCCGCAGTCGACGCCGCAGCCACTGTGTAGCTACTATAGCGCATGTCTGTGACGACGAGCACGTTATAGGGCCCTTTCGCTCCATTCTTCCCCTTCTGACGGCGGTGATGCAGAAACACGGTCCACGACAACGTTCGGGACACCGACAACGAGACGCCGTCGCCGCCCGTGTTCCTTGAGGCCGGGCGATGCGCCGTCACAGCCCGGCGTCTCCACTTTAGACCATATGATTTTTCGAGCTCGAACCACGACGACACTTCCTTCCTTGGCGACGCCAGCCCTGCCCAAAGACAGATTTGTGGACGGGCCGGAAGGAAAGGACGCCCTGTTTCGAGACGCGAACAGCCGACTAGCGGCTGACTGAAAGGCAACACTGCGACCTGCGGATCCTGCCCGCTTTCCGTATCTCTGGACGTCCGTGACACCACTCGTGCTCGGGACAGCGATTGTCGCCTGTCTGTTTGCCGGTCTCGCCCTCGCCTCTTTTGGGAATCTCATCGGACGGCGTTGTCGCCGCCGACGGCGACGTCATGTGAAGTCGGGCGCTCCAGCGAGGACGCCAGCTGAGAGGACACGGGACAGCAAAGGAGGCAGTCGTCGACGGACTCGCGAAGGAGGTGGAGAGGAAGGAGGCGCCGACGGCGGCGCTGGGCGGCAGCAGACGTGCCCGTTGTCAACTAGACGTCTCTGACAGGAGGAGGGTCCACCTGGTGGGAGTCTAGCGCCACTGCGTTGACGGCGGCGCCCAGGCCATGGCCACACCCGTGCCCGTCAGTGCCTTCAAAAGACCTCCCTTTGCAAAGGTGAGCACAGTGAGTGTCCGTTTCTGGCCCTCACCGTCTTCGCATGATTCCATAGAAGTGCTGCTCTTGCTGGCGGAGTGGTTGAATTGTTCACTTTGTGTCACAGCTGGACAACCTCTGCATTGGCATGACGAAGTCGGTGGAGGCCGGCGGCGTCCGAGTCCAGCAGCAGAAGTACTACCGCGTCTCGGTGCCGCAGGCCTTCACTGGTGCTGACCTGATTCAGTGGCTGATGGACAATCTGCGCCTCGACGATACCGGTTAGGCGCGCCCTGGTTTGCTGTACGTACATGTACGTGCAAAAAGGGCATTCCACCCCTCGCGTCCCCCACCCCCGTCCCACCCGCGGTCACTCCTCTTGTGGCTGGTGCTGTTGGTTTCATAGTGCCTTCACTGTCTCTGTCGGTGTTCAGCCGAGGCTATCCACCTGGCCAATGTGCTCTGTCAACACGGATACTTCTTTCCCGTCGTTGACCCTGCCAATCCCGGTGGAGTGAAAGACGACGGCACACTCTACAGGTTCCAGGTAACCACTGCTCCGCTGGGGTTATGTAGGTAATCATGTAAGCTAATGGCGCGGTAAGCCGGTAGGTCGCGGTTTCGATTCCCGCCAGCAGCCAATCGTTTTGCGTTCGCATATCGGCTCTCTTCTTCAAGATGTAAGCTAATGGTAGTCACAACAATCGATAGCGCAATATTTTCGAACTTTGTGAAATTTTGCTCTGGCCTATTCTCATAAATGTATATAGAATAGCCAAGCATAATATTTTCTTGTTATTCATTTCAAGCTTGTTATTGAATTTAATCAATATATATAGAGAGTTTTTGTCTGAATATTTTAATACATACTATTAACGTGGCGACACTCAACGAAAACTCGGTGTTTGTGCATTCCTTCGTTCGTTCGTTCATACGTAACGCGCTCAGATGACAGCCTTGGTACTGTAATAGAAGTGATGAAGACCCAATCACGGCGTCATTACGAGAGGCAACTAAAAGGTCGGAACTCTCTATAATCTCAGTCACGACGCTGCTAAACTTGTAGAACCGAAGTTACTGACTGCATTATGTGCACATTAGTTGTTTGTGCACACATCAGCTAAGTCAGCACTTTGTCTAAAGTTTTTATTTTTCACTGTGTTTCACAGATCCCCTACTTCTGGGCTTCGCACCATGGAGTCCCCGACAACGTTGAATATGGTAAGAGAGAGAGTCTGCATGTGTGCGCTTCAACTGCCATCGTCTAGATATAGCTAATTCCCATCCCATCCGCCATTGCAGCAATTTACCTGAACAAGCGCCTAATGAGGAACGAGGAGAAGCACGGCTTGGACGAGCACGAGGCCGTGAGTTCGCCTACACCATTCAACGTCGATGGAATTCTGCATCAATTTCCGACAAGAGCGCGTCTCGTTCGCTGTACAGGACTCGTACAACAAGATGATGGAGCTTCTGGGCCACGTGTGGGACTTCATCACGGTGCAGGCGGAGATGCAGCTCAAGCTCCACAAGGACAAGAAGAAGAGCGAGAAGGTCGTCCTCGACAGTCAGGAGAGGACCTTCTGGAGAACACTGCGACCGCCGGCCAGTGACTTTCAGTTGTTGACCTCTCCACCTGTGTAGACAGAAGAAGCTGACATGCACCCTACTATGAAAGACAAGGACATTTCCCCCGACACCTACAGGCCAATCAGGCGAACTTCTTGGAGGAACACCACTGCAAGTTGGAGAAGAAGCTCCGGAGACGCACAACGCGCTATTATGAACAGATGGTGGGTGTCGGTCGCCACTTTGCTGGTTCTGCTACAGTCTTTTTTCGCCGCGCCCCAGCGCGGCGAGTATATATACGGACGCTATTGTCCGTTCGTGTGTGTGTCTGTGTGTCTGTGTGTGTCACAAAACTAGACATATAGGACTAGAGCCTTTAGCCCGTAGGAGAATCTCTGTGGTCAATAGCGTATGGGTAATCTGCAGAGCATGACGGAGATTACGCAATCATTGAATTCAGTGCACTGCAGGACAGTACAGTTGGATCTCAAGTCGTTAGACCCTGTGGCATTGTCAGTACCTATGTTTATTATCTTGCCAGCTTCTGTGCCTGTAAATGCACAATAGTTGCTTGGGTTTAGCCTGTAGACAATTGGGTTTAGCCCATAGGATATTTCAGATAGATCTCAAGCCATTTGACCCTGTGCCCCTGCCAGTGCCAACGTTTAGGATCGCACCAGCTCCTGTGCCTGTAAATACACAGTAGACATTTGGCTTCAGCTGGTAGACATTAGTGTTTAGCCAATAGAGCATTTCATACATATCTCAAGCCATTTGACACTGTGCCCCTGCCAGTGCCTACATTTATGCTAGCACCAGCTCCTGTGCCTGTAAATAGACAATAGATACTTGGGTTTAGCCCATAGACATTTGGGTTTAGCCCGTAGGAGATTTCAGATAGATCTAAAGACATTCGACATCGATCCAAAGCAGTTTGATGCTGTGCCCCTGCCAGTGCATGCAGTGCCTGCGAATACACTTTGGAGTCTCGCAACGATAACTCTGTCATGTGTGGTGGCACTGTATTGCGCTTTTGGCGCGAAATCAAACGTCAGTCACACCGTGTGGTGCCTTCTGTGCTCAGAATGTACTGGCGCAGCCGATATTTTCGAAATATTATGGAATTTAGTCATCGGTCATAGTTCTAAAATAGGAGGTGCAAAACTACATGTTATGACGGTCAGTTTAAGCTATAGATCATCGCGAACCGACAACTGTGTCTAGAGTGATGGCGTTTGCACACACACAAACAAACAAACGGACAGAGTTAGGCGCCTTAGTAATAAGGACTAGAGCCTTTAGCCCGTAGGAGATTCTCTATGGTCAATAGCATATGGGTAATCTGCAGAGCGTGAAGGAGATAACGCAATCATCGAATTCAGTGCACTGCAGGACAGTACAGTTCGATCTCAAGTCGTTAGACCCTGTGCCATTGTCAGTGCCTATGTTTATTATCTCGCCAGCTCCTGTGCCTGTAAATACACAATAGATGCTTGGGTTTAGCCCGTAGACAATTGGGTTTAGCCCATCGGACATTTCAGATAGATCTCCAGCCATTCGACCCTGTGCCCCTGCCAGTGCCTATGTTTAGGATCGTGCCAGCTCATGTGCCTGTAAATACACAGTAGACTCTTGGGTTTAGCCCGTAGACATTTGGGTTTAGCCAATAGGGCATTTCAGACTGATCTCAAGCCATTTGACACAGTGCCCCTGCCAATGCCTACATTTACGCTCGCACCAGCTCTCGTGCCTGTAAATACACAATAGATACTTGGGTTTAGCCCGTAGGCATTTGGGGTTAGCCCGTAGGAGATTTCAGATAGATCTAAAGACATTTGACATAGATGCAAAGCAGTTTGATGCTGTGACCCTGCCAGTGCATGCACTGCCTGAGAATACACTTTGGAGTCTCACAACGATAACTCTGTCATGAGTGGTGACACTGTATAGCGCTTTTGGCGCGAAATCAAACGTCAGTCACAGCGTGTTGTGCGTTCTGTGCTCAAAATGTACTGGCGCAGTCGATATTTGTGAAATATTGTGGAATTTAGTCATTGGCCAAAGTTGTAAAATAGGAGGTGCAAAACCGCGTGTTGTGACGGTCAGTTTAAGCTATAGATCATTGCGAACCGACAACTGTGTCTAGAGTTATGGCGTTTGCACACACACAAACAAACGGACAAAGTTAGGCGCCATAGTATATAGGATTTTATAATTAGCGAAAATAGGGATATTTTCGAGGGTATTGTCAAAATTCCCAAATTTCGACAATTTCAAACGGCTTAAATTTCAAAACTTCTTTGCACCGATGTATCGAGCATAGTCTGACAAGTATTTAGCAAATAGTTTCAGCGAATATAATTAACGAAATTATGGATATTTTTTAGGATTTTGCTAGAATCCCCAAATTTCGACAATTCCAAACAGCTTAAATTTCAAAATTTCTTTTCACGGATGTGTCGAGCATAGCCTGCCAAGTATTTATCAAATAGTTTCAGATTTTATAATTAACGAAATTAGGGACATTTTCAAGGGTATTTTCAAAATTCCCAAATTTCGACAATTTCAAACGGCTTAAATTTCAAAATGTCTTGGCATGGTTGTGTTGGGTATTGTCTACCAAATAGTTCTAGATCTTATAATTAACGAATTTTGCAACGGTGCCATAACCGTCCGCATTTGTGACCCAAAAGAAAAGGGCGTCGTCCCATTTAGACCCTCTTCATTCCAAAGTGAACCTGCGGCGAACATTCCTGATCCATTTATGGATCAGTACCCACAAATACGCCTTATAGGCAACGATTGCCCAACAATGGCACGAACTACCTTTGGAAACTCGAGGTAACTGCGGCGAAACTCCCCGAAGAAATGCTCAACTTTCTATTCTGACACACTATGGAATACACTCCTCAAATGCACGAAACACTATGCGATGCCAATCAACCATCATCGGGTACCCAGTTTTTACTCTAAGCTTGTTACATCTAATAACACCATACTTCAGCATCCTCTACCTAGTCATGAGTGAATGAGTGCGCAAATGGCAATAAACAAATTAATAGACAATAAATAAATAAATAAGTATATAACCAGGCAAGTCGTCCGGGGGACGCAGTATACTCCACAAATTTGAACTCCAACGCACGGTGACTCCTATGCTGTTGTGGCCTCCTGACACACCCAATCGGAAAAGTAATGCCGAATTCGTGATCTACATCCCAGAATACCCCAGAATCAACATACAACACCCCTAACTTCCTATGGACTTGCAGAAATGAACTTCTGCAGTTGGGGTACGGTAGCATGCGATTTCGTCGTAGGTACGCTTAAACATCATCTAAATGCTAAACGAATGCCAAATTCGTAATCAGCGCCCCCGAAAACCCCGAAATCAAGTATAATATTGCCAAAGTCGACCCGACACCCAAAATTCAAATGGACGCGGCAGGGTTACTGTAGCTCTAAAAATTTTTCAAAAACACTTTTCTGGACCAGATTTCAACGTAGAATCGTTTAGAACCACATTTGGAACGATCCCGCAACGCATTCGGGCGCTACGGACGTCGAAACGCAAAAAGCGCAATTTTTGACTTCGGAGTCAAAAAAGTTCCACCAAGATAACTTTTTTGTGTCTCAACCGATTTTCTCCGTTCATGGCTCATTCGATAGAGGACATCTGGGAAGGAGCACCAAAAGCGGTCTCGCGGCTCTAGCTGCTACCTGTCGCGCACAGCAAACCGTCAAAGTCGGAAAATAGCGAAAAATCGCGAATTTTTCAAATTTAGCGCCAAAATGGGTCCCGCAGCGATCCAATTCTTTTTTTGCCGACTCGGCACTATCAAGGGCTACAACATATCAAAAGATAGTATATACCATTATATGCAACTTTCTCGAGTTCTACCTTGTGTAACCCATTTTTCAGTACTTTGAAAATTTAAGTTTTTGAATTTCCCGCCAACGGGGTCCCGCAGCGTGACCCCATATGTCGTGCAGGTTGCCCACCCACTAGGCCTACCCAACGCAAAAGACCGTTTGGAAATCGGCCGCTTCGCGCGCCAGCTACATCCGTTGCAATTTTCTGCGTTTCGCGCACAATCGCTATATACTCCACACTTTTTGTGGAGTATAAAAAGTGAATAAGTAAATGCATAAATAAATAATTAAACAAATAAATAAATCAACAAATAAAAAATATTTAGATAAAACGAATCATTAGATTAATTAATTAATTAATTAATTGATAAACCAGGCAAGTCGTCCGGGGGACGCAGTATACTACAACAAATTTGAACTCCTATGCACGGTGACTCCTCTCCTGTTGTGGCCTCCTGACACTCCCAATCGCAAAACTAATGCCGAATTCGCGATCTACATCCCAGAATACCCCAGAATCGACATACAACACTCCTAACTTCCTATGGACTCGCAGAACCAAAATTCTGCACTTGGGGTACGGTAGCATACGAATTCGTCATAGGTACGATTAAACATCATCTAAACGCTAAACGAATGCCAAATTCGTAATCAGCGCCCCCCGAAAACCCCGAAATCGAGTATAATATCGCGGAAGTCCACCCGACACCCAATATTCAAATGGACGCGGCAGGGTTACTGTAGCTCTGCAAGTTTGCCAAAACACTTTTCTGGACCAGATTTTAACGTAGAATCGCTTGAAACCACTTTTGAACCGATTCGGCAGCGCATTCGAGCGCTACAGACGCTGAAACGCGAAAAACGCAATTTTTTCGCCCGGCCTCAGCCGGGCGAACCCCTACGAGAGCTTATCGTCCGTTCGTGCGTGCGTCCGTTCGTGCGTCACGCTCTCATATCTAGGCGTTGGTAAGTCGTAGGAAGGCGATCTTGGACTTTATGGATAGGTCTCGACTTACTGAGAATTGCGCTAAGAGGTTTCGAAATTCAAAAGTTTGAATTACGCGCGCTACAGTAACCCGAAGGTCAAAACGGAAAACGGCTGTAACTCGCTCGTCTTACGTCGTAGAGCGGCGCGCGATAGGTCAACTAAAAGGTCTCGACGTGCTCTTTCGCTTGGCATTAAAAGTTTTCTTAAGTACGCAAACACGCACCACGAAAAGCGACATTCTCGCGTTTTTAACGCAGAAATCGCTCTAACTCGCTCAGCGTGCGTCGTAGGGAGACGATCTTGGGTTGGTTGGATAGCTCTCGACTCACTGATCATTTGTTCTTCTATTGGTCGAAACTCAAAAGTTTGCATTTCGGGAGCTACAGTAACCCAAAGGTTTAAAACGCGAAACTTATCTAACTCGCTCGTCTTTCGTTATAGAGAGACGATCTTGAGTTCGCTGAATAGGTTTCGGCACACTGACAATTCCGTTAAAAGAAGTCAAAATTCAAAAGTTTGAATTGCGCGCGCTACAGTAACCTGAAGGTCCAAAACGCAAAACGGCTCTAACACGCTCGTCTTACGTCGTAGAGCGGCGTGCGATAGGTCAACTTAAAGGTCTCAACGTACTCTTTTACTTGACGTAAAAAATTTGTTAATTACGCAAACACGCAACACGAAAAGCGACATTCTCGCGTTTTTAACACAGAAATCGCTCTACCTCGCTCAGCGTGACTCGTAGAGAGACGATCTTGAGTTTGTCGGACAGCTCTCGACTCACTGATCATTTGTTCTCGATTTGTCGAAACTCAAAGGTTTGAATATCGCGAGGTACAGTAACCCAACGGTTCAAAACGCAAAACTTCTCTAACTCGCTCGTCTTTCGTCGTAGAGAGACGATCTTGAGCACGTTGAATAGGTTTCGGCACACTGCTCATTCCTTAAGAGAAGTCGAGATTCAAAACTTTGAATTTCGCGAGCTACAGTAACTCAAAGGTTCAAACAGCAAATCGGCCCTAACTCGCTTGTCGTACGTTGTAGAGCGGCATTAGTTCGACCGTTTGAACGCTTACGTTGAGGCAGTTGTTGAACGGTCATTCCTAAAGAAATACTTTTGTTTTTTTAACTCTTGTCGTACGAACAACTTTGTCTGCAAAAAAATTAATCCCGGGCGATCCCAATGTTGCCTTGCAACAACCGCTCAGAAATGCGTGTGCTTGCTCAAAAAATTAATCCCGGGCGATCCCAATGTTGCCCTGCAAGAACCCCTCAGAAAGGAGCGTGTCAGAAGTAGCGCATGAATAGTGGACTCCGGGCGGGCGCGCGTCATATCGGAAAGGCTTCGAAATCCTTTACAAAAGTATCCACTCTTTTACTCTTCCACTTTAAAATACTCACAAACCACTCTGTATTAATAAAACAACTCAACTTTTTTAAAACAGCTTGTTTACCCCGGAGTCAAAAAAGTTCCACCAAGATAACTTTTTTTGTGTCTCAACCGATTTTCTCCGTTCATGGCTCATTCGATAGAGGACATCTGGGAAAAAGCACCAAAAGCGGTCTCGCGGCTCTAGCTGCTACCTATCGCGCACAGCAAACCGTCAAAGTCGGAAAAGAGCAAAAAATTGCGAATTTTTCAAATTTGACGCCAAAATGGGTCCCGCAGCGATCCAATTCTTTTTTCCGTGTTCGGAACTATTGAGTACTACAACATATCAAAAGATAGTGTATACCATTATAGGCAACTTTTTCGAGTTCTACCTTGTTTAAACCATTTTCCAGTACTTTGAAAATTTAAATTTTTGAATTTCCCGCTAACGAGGTTCTAGAGCGTGACCCCATATGTCGTGCAGGTTGCCCACCTACTAGACCTACCCAACGCAAAAGACCGTTTGCAAATCGGCCGCTTCACGCGCGAACGCCATCCGGTTTGAAATTACTGCGTTTCGCGCACAATCGCTATACTAGGGTCTATAGCCCGTGGATAACGCATTGCAGCTTCTGCAGATTCAGAGACCGATGTCGCGCAGCTCACGCGCTGCAGCTTCAGAGACCGCTGTCGCGCAGCTGACGCGCTGCAGCTTCAGAGACCGATGTCGCGCAGCTGAGGCACTGCAGCTTCAGAGACCGATGTCGCGCAGCTGACGCACTGCAGCTTCAGAGACCGATGTCGCGCAGCTGACGCACTGCAGCTTCAGAGACCGATGTCGCGCAGCTGACGCGCTGCAGCTTCAGAGACCGATGTCGCGCAGCTGACGCACTGCAGCTTCAGAGACCGATGTCGCGCAGCTGACGCACTGCAGCTTCCGAGACCGATGTCGCGCAGCTGACGCACTGCAGCTTCAGAGACCGATGTCGCGCAGCTGACGCGCTGCAGCTTCAGAGACCGATGTCGCGCAGCTGACGCACTGCAGCTTCAGAGACCGATGTCGCGCAGCTGACGCACTGCAGCTTCAGAGACCGATGTCGCGCAGCTGACGCACTGCAGCTTCAGAGACCAATGTCGCGCAGCTGACACGCTACAGCTTCAGAGACCGATGTCGCGCAGCTGACGCGCTGCAGCTTCAAACACCGAGGTCGCGCACCTGACGCGCTGCAGCTTCTGTCAAAGGTTGGAGGTCGCCGGTCTCGATGTCGCTTTGCGCCAACTGCGCCTCTCTCCATAATCAGCAAAGAGACCACCCGTGACAGTGGCACCTGACAAACCGACGTTTTGCGCTTCGCCTGTGCCCGTGACTCGTGCTCCGTTCTTGGTCAGAAGACAAACCGACGTTTTGCGCTTCGCCTGTGCCCGTGACTCGTGCTCCGTTCTTGGTCAGAAGACAAACCGACGTTTTGCGCTTCGCCTGTGCCCGTGACTCGTGCGCCGTTCTTGGTCAGAAGACGAAACCCCGTGTTGACGGTGCTTTGACAGTGTGTAAAGCATATTGTTATCAAGTTGGGTCTCACAGCGAACCGCGAAAGCTGTTCCGAAGTAACGGAAAGCGTGTGGAGACCAACTTGTGATCTTACTGTATACGGCGCAAATTCAACCCGCGCACGATGTACTGCGCAGCGGATATTTTCGGAATTTCGACCGAATTTAGGCGGCGGCCGAAGACCAAACCAAAACTGGTCGATTCCCCGTCGGAAGGCGGTTCTTTTCGGCCCGGGATCGCCGGGATCCGTGCCCGAAGTCGGAAGTTATCGTTCAGACACACACACACACACACACACAC
>JASAMZ010001697.1:0-22375 GCA_030248115.1 Linhomoeus sp. GSCO2_2 | reverse complement strand
GAAAGGGAAGCGAGGCGTGCTGTTGAATGACAACAATGCTAAGACTGTCAGTTCGATTATTATACAGTGGCACTATGCCACTCGCCTCGATGTAGCACTGCTCGGCCTTGTAGGGGGAGACCTTGAGGTCGTCACTGGTCTCCAAGTCCTTCAGGGTGAAGCAGGGCGGCGGCGCCGGCTTCTTCTTCCTGCGCCCCATCGTCAGTCGGCCGCGACTGCGACGCGCCTTCCGAGTGGGCGGCGGCATGCATTCCGTCGATGGAGCGACCGCTGCTTCCGGCGCTACTTCGGGAACTGAGGGACAATGCGCAATCGATGCAAACTTCACGGCACTTGCGCACACACAACACACTGAACACACAGTGTCAAATCTTCACAAGCTTCCTACGGTAACTACCCTAATCACTACAGAACGTATTTACAGTACCCGCTTCGGCGGGCTCCGTCTTCTTGACGCGTCGTCGCGTAGTCTTGACCTTCTCCTGGAGGTCGAGACGGAGAATCGAGCGCCGACCGCCTCCCAGACGAGTTTTCGGTGGGGAAAATAGCACCGCCTGTAACCAAAGATTAGTCACCGAAATGCAATCAAACGAGGTAAATCTTCAACAAACCTCGCATTTCACTTCAGGTTCTGCGCTTTCCTCAGTTTCCGGGACAGTCTCTGTTTGCTTGGAACATTCCGGCGCGTCTGCGATGGAAGCCGATTCGCTCTCTGGCTCTTTCTTGACCAGCCAACAGCTAAGAGACATCTGCTTGGCCACCCTCGTCTGCAGAGAGTCGGCGCTTTCGGCACTCTCCGCCCTCTCCCGAGTGGCTGCCTTTAGATTAGTCACTGAAAATCTGCGCACTACGCACATACACGCACCAGGCTTCCAAAATCACAAATTGCCCACCCTGCGTCGAGTTGGCGCTCGGCGTTGGAGGCTTCTCTTCTTTCGGAGATCTAATTGGACTCTGGGGTGGATTCAGCTCTTTCTGAGGGGAAACAGCCTCATTTGCGTCCGTGTCTGGTTGGTTTCTGGGCTGAGTTGCAGTGGTCTCAGAGGCCACAGTGGCTGCAGCAGTTGCAGGTCTGTACATGGACCAGTGGTAGTCTCCCCTGGCCTCTTGCTCGGCTATCCACTCCTCCAGAGGCATGTGGTCAGAGCCTTCTGTAGAAAGGGCCCAACAGAATACAACAATAGTTTGACTTTCCACAGCAGAGTGACACTACCGCAGATAGTTAGGAGGGATATTCAGACACCCACCGTAGTCTGGCATAAACCTCGGGTCCTTTTCCAACATTCGGATGAGGTGCTCGTTTTCCAACAAGTAGAAATTCACCATGCGCTGCGACTGGCGCACTCCTGCCAGAGGGTTGGAAGCACTTCGATTTCGCAAAGACCAGTCCCAGAAACAATGCTTTCATTCTCTCACCCTGTCGTCTGTTGCCCTGGGGCGATTGGTAGGGCAGTGAGCGGAGGGAAGCATCCACTTCCTCTGACGACAGAGCCATCCCTTTGCGCCGCTCGTCCGAATTCGCTGCTCCGATGTCTTGTCGCATGGGAGAACAGGACAGCATGGCGCGCGCTGAAACGCGACATAGTATGGGTTCAGAATACACCCTAGTAACTGCGGCGTATTGTCTCCAGACCCAGTTTGGTTCCCATCCATGTCTGGTGCAGGGGGCGCCCCTGCTCGTCCATCATCTCTGCGCAATGGGTCCCTGACCGGAAGTCCTCCATTCTGAAAAGGAAAATGACAATTTGTCACTACGGTAGCTCACTTCTCGCGAACGTCGACCAAGTACCCCTTGGCGAAGTAGTCGAAGCACTCGTCGTAGTCGTCCAGCGGTCCCTCGACCACTGCGCCCGGAAAAGGCTCGCTCTCCTCCCTCTCTGGAGTGGGGGTGGGCGATTTGGAGCGATTTCCATTCGGTTCTAATGGAAGTGGAAGTGACACAGGTGGCTTCTCGCCGTTGGCGACGACGACGGGCGCCATGGAAAGAGAGGGAACTGGAAACGCCAGAGCACACGGTAACCTACATTGTGGTATAAATTTTGAAGCGCAAAGGGAACAAACTAGACCTTCGGCGGATGTGCAGCTGCTCGACTCAGCAGTAACTGTGGTAGGTGGCATCCGCAGTGAATTGTGCAACTGAGGATCGCGGTTCTCGACCTTGAGTCGAGCGGCCCGCCTGGTTACATTGTTGCTGAACGACACAGAAGCGAAGCCATTTCAAAATTTGAGTGACAAATTAGTAGAAATACATTCTAAAGTCCAGCATTTCCCTACAATTTTGCGACAACAATGGCCGACAGCGACTCCGCTTCCAACTTTCTTGAGAATCTGGGCGATTCCGACCTCACCCCTGAGAACTTGAACACCTACGGCAAAAAGATCGTCGAAAAGGTTCGAACTTCGTCTTCCCTGTTTTATTTCTAGGTAACTAAAGTGGCAAAATAGCCCATAATTATCAGAAACATGCAAAACTGTAAGGGTTGGGAGTTCCTGACGAGCCTCCCCAGCCTGGGTGTCGAACTTTAGAGGCGAAACACCCCATACCATTTCCAGAATTCTCACTCATACAACAAACCCCTCCCAAAGTTTAGGCTAGGTAAGTTAGGTTTAAGTTACATCTACCTTAAGTCTACTCATATTACGGTATTTTCTTTCGGTAGTTAGGCGAACTTATGGCAAATTACTGTTATCGCAACTGGCGAATGTCGGGTGCTCTCTGCGTCGAGGCGACATAGTGACGCTGACCGTCCCATAAAACTTCCCACCAATTGTCAAAAATTCGGGTGGCCACAAATGTGAACAACTATCAACGAACTTGAGTGGCGTGGGCTGTCGAGTCTTGACCTCCTCCAATCTGTGCACGTCCTGGTGATCGAAGATGGAGAAGAGACGGTTGCAGTAGTCGACGTCCTCTGCAGCGGTGGAAGCGCCGATCGAAGCTGTCGCCGCCGCCGCCTTCCTTCTGGGACGACTGTTGACGTTGCGGTCCGCCGCCTTCCTGCGCTCCGCCATCGCTGGCGCTAATTCTGTAGTACTACTACTGAAATTCTCCCAAAATGACAGTGCCAACCAGGAGATATCTGTCACAGAAATGACAAAGACTGTGAGTGAAAGAGACACAGGCTGGAACCAAATCGGCACTGGTAGATTATATTCTCTCGGAAAAGTGCTCACAACTGAACGGCGGCAAAGAGTTACAGAACACCAACGAACGACCAAACTCAACCGCTTCAGTAGTCCGCGAGAGATGGCAGAAAGTCGCTGAGCGCAATTCCTTCGCCGCAGGCGATATTCGCTCCCCAGCGAAGACAATACTCAATTATTCCCAAATTCAAACCCAGCGCGCCCGAATACATCATAAAGTGGAGAACGTGTTCAAAGCCAGCCGACGACGACGATCACAGAAGAGAAGGGATGGGTCATCGTCTTCACACATACTCTCAATTCATCACACCATCACCATTACAGTAGTCCAATAATCCAGTGCGAGAGCAGGAAGGCGAGGAGGCAGGCGGCGCCGTCGTCCAGCAGGCGGGAGAGGAGGTCGGCGAAGGAGCCGCAGAGGCGCACGATAGAGGAGTGGAAGCCGAAGGAGAGCAGCAGGTCCACCACGTGACCGTGGTCCGGGTAGAGCTTGGGTCGGCCCCGGGACACGCGCGACCACAGCTCCAGCGACGCCTGCGCGTTGGATTAGAATGGAGGACATTGCGAGAGGGCATTGCAGGAACCAAAATCATGACGTAGCCCTAGTGCAATCGATATTCGCTTCGCTCGTGCTGCCCACTTCCACTCAAGCTCAGGGCAAACCAATTGCAGACATGACATGCCAACAATACCGTGAAGAATACAATCGACAGTTGCGGAACACATTCTGCTCTACCTGATAGCCCAGCCAGGGAAGGAGGAGGTTGAACGGCCCGACGAGAGAGATCACCAGCCGAAAGACAAAACCTGAACCACACCAACTGCAATCCAAACTATTTGCCATCTGGAGCTACCGTAGTCCAACAGTACCCAGCGCCAAGGCGGCCAGGACGCGCTTCTTGTGTCGCCAGCTCTTCTCGGTCCTGCCCACGCCCAGGCGATTCTTGGGCGAAGCGAGAACGTCGCTGTCGGCCGTGGGCGAGTGCTGGTTCGCCGGCGGCGGTTCTGTGCCTTCTTCTTCCACGTTGTCGTCTTTGTTGGTTTCGCTAAAAAAAACTACACGAAATTTCTAAAGGCCAGGTATAAGCACCGAATTCTCTTCCGCGGTCAACCTTTGGTCGGAAGACGAGTTGCCATAGAGGTTGTTGTTGAGGCCGACTTTGCCAGAGGGCATGCCGTCGACGGAGGGAGCGCTCTTGTCCCCAAGCACCTTCTGCATGCGCCACTCGGCGTTCTCCAGAATCTTGCGCTGGCGCGCCTCCCGACGCGACGCAGAAGACATCCCTGCTTGATTAGGAATTGGCTTTCGCTTTCAGTTTTGTTGTCTGCCGAACGGAAGACAAGTTCGACCCGATTTGAATTCCGAACTCCCCGTTGTCATCAACAAAGAACGAAATATAGCAGAGGAACCACGTAGTTTACGCATCGCTGGAATACGGTAAGCTGACAGCCACAAGGACTCGACTTTCCGTCAGCTGTCGAGCAGTGTTGTCAAACGCCAAAATTCGCCACTTCAACTCTACAAACAGTTCCACTACTGACTACTTCATCCAAATCTACCTACAGTCCCGCCTATCGAAACACATAAAGTCTACAACCACCGAGAGAACCAGCAACGAAAGCAAGACGAGCCAACTACCGTTGCTTCACGCGCCAAACGAGACTATACAATTCCTTCACCAGCTTCAATTCCAAATTCTCTTTCTATGCTTGTAGAGAGAACATGAGGCACTCGGGAGTCGCACGCCTGTCATGCAATTCAACTCAGAGCACGATGTTTGACAAAGAAAGAAGCCAAAAAGAAGCGAGCGAGCGTCCAATCAATCATCTCAAGTCTTGTGCTCGGAGTCGATCTCCTTCTCCTCGGTGGCCAGTTGTTGCATGCGCTTGCGGTGTCGGGCGATGGCCTCCTCGTGGTGGCGGATGACGATCTCGTGATGGCGAATCTCGCGGTCCAGGTCCTCCTTCAGGTTCTTCAGCTGCGCCTTCTGCTGCAAACGCCAGACACGAATTAGGGAGAGCTGTTTGCGCACTGAAGTCCCAGGTCACATACTGAGCTCATTTACACTAGCGGGGGGGGGGGGGGGGGGGGACTGCCCTCCTTACGGCCCGACCCTAGAGAAAAAATTTCCTGTAACGGCACACGAATATCAAAAATTTTGCCTGCGGCGCTATTTTCTAAGAGAATTTGGTATTTAAGGATCAAAAATCGCAAAATTTTCGCCTGCGGCGCAGTTTTAAAGTTGAATTTTGAGTATTTAATGGTACGTAAGGCGAAATTTAGGCGATTTTTGGCACTAAAATTGCCCAAAAATGCGAGAATTTCGCCTGCGGCGCGTTGGAAGAAAACTTTCGAATTTGTGCCCCCCCCCCCCTCCTATCCGAAAATCCTGGGCCCGCCACTGCTCATTTAGCCCTACAAGTCGCACAATAAGACTATTAAACTCGTGGTTCTGATAGTCAGAGAACACCGACAAACATTGCTACGTACACGCTACATACGGATGGAACTGGCGCAAAGGGCGTCGGTACCTTATTGCAAGGAGCACAGTGGAAAAGGTGGCTCTACCAACCAGCTTGTAGAAGTACTCCTCCTCCCTGGCCGCCTCCAATTTGCCGAAGACGCCGCCCGCCTCGCGAATGGAGCCGCCGCTGCCCCCTCCCTGAAGCGCATAGGCAACCCATCGCTCCAAGCTCCAATGTAACTGCTACAGTAACCGCTAGTTTCATAGACGTTACGGTAGAGATGCGTTGCGCGCGTGCGACAGCCAATAGTCACTAATGTCAATGAGTATCATGTCGGCCCACCATTCCGGCGCCGCGTCCAAGGTCGGTGCCGCCATGGGCGCCGTTCGAGTAGGCGCACGTCGTCGGCTGCGACGCCATTCCAGAGGTTTTGCTACAATTACACTGCCAATCAGAATGTTACTCCGCGATATGTGCAAACTTTCGACGCCAATATCCAACCCCGATCGAGCGATCAGCAGCGGCAGGGACCTTTCCAGAGATTTCCTCGAAAACGCGACGCTCAGACGACGAATGAACATCGTTTCGACCCCAACGACTGGCGATTCTAGGCGATGCAAGTTTTGGTTCACCTTTCTTCAGTGTTGTTTACTTCTTCCCAGACGGAGCCTGTCGTACTGGCACGTGCACGTCTTTCAAATGTGTCGCAACGACAACGTTTCTAGAGCGCTGTAATCGACGTTGTCGTCTTGTGTGGAAGCACGCAACTTGTGTTCCAGCAACAAAGCGAAATATTTTCGTCGTACTGTATGCATTCTATTTCACCCAGTGCTTGTACATATCTGGCATGGACGGTTGGTAGCAAAGGCCACGCTATAGGAAGTCGTTGTGTCTTGAACGGAGAACGAATGCCCATAGCTATGCGTTGACGCTGACAGCAAACATGCTATTCGAAAAGTTCAATCCAGAACTCGGTAGTTTCATAGTTCCTCTGTATGAGTCAGTGCCTTAGTTGACCTGTTCAATTTTGCTATTTCTGTGACTCATGGGGTGCCAATCCTGGCGCCACGTCACTTCGTATAAGGTCGATGCATCAGCCTGAATTGGTAGACTCCGAGACGAGCTGATTGCGATGCGAGCGGAGCTGCCGTTTCCCAAGCGGCCTCGCTCGCCCACCCAACATCTATCGGCCCAGATACATACACTAACACACAGCATAGCCCATGTAAGTACTTCCTCATCCTGCTAATTCTCTCGCCTACAAGATTATGGGGGTGGCTTGTAGCAGCGCGGCTCGACTTCTGGGACTCAAGCGATCCGAGCGTGGCCTAATTGGTTGTTATGAGAGGGCGTGGCACTGTTGTGGCGACCGACCGCCAATGGAATAACAAACACCAAGGATTACACGCGTCCGGGTGAATAATCCCATCGGAGGAAGAGTGGTACTTATAGTGAGGCTCGGACCGTCTTTGCCCAGACACACTTCGCAAACTCCCAGCCCTTTTGAGAAAGCCGAAGTTAGCTTGCTGCTCTTGTTTTGCGAAGAAACCGAAAAATACTCCCTTATGGACATCTGGTACGATCGCGACGTTGACATTCTGCTTGTCCGAACGGAATTCGGAAGCGTCAGAATTGCGCAAAAGGTGAGCGAAACGGCGTACTGAATACATACATACATACGTCCAGCTGGTTTAATGACACAGCTTACTGTAATCTACTGCCATTGCAGACTCTTCCGACGGAAACTGAAGCCGTCACAGCCAAAGATGTCTACACGTCCCCGACGGAGACACATTTCGAAGAGCCAATATCGTCTACTCGTGATGCGGCAAGCAGGGCAGTACAACGGACATATTACAGTCTGTAACACTGAAAAGTAGCACGACGCTCGATCAACAAATGCGATGGCTCCTTTGTGCTCGTCCATTCATGTCTATTTGGCACATGCGCCATTTATCCACGTCATGCCTACATAATCCGTATGTATTCAAATAAGGTTTGTTGCTCTGCGCTTGTATTTCTGTGTATCGTGCTTAGAAGTCGTAACAAACGTTCTCATCCGCAAGCTTTCACGAGTCAGAACTTCAGAAGCGCAGCTTGGTGTGCACACTTCCAGAGAGATTGACAGACAGCCGTTTTCGTCGCGGTGGTGTCACAATGTTCTCCATTCCATCCGGCCGATCGCCGTACGTCGTCTCTTCTTCCTCCGTGGGTTGTGGGTAGTACTGCTGATAGGCAGGAGGCGGCGACGGTGGCAGCGGCGGTGGAGGAGGAGGAGGAAGAGGAGGAGGTGGCGGTTCCACAGCCGGCGAAGGCGACTGGTAGTAGTAGGGCGTGGGCGTCACGTGATGAGCGAAGGCTTGTCGTCTCCTCTCCCTCTTCTCCTTGATCGACTTCCACACCTGTGTAAATGAGGAAGGCGTGCTAGAGATCGCTTCGCACTAGACACCGTGTGTTTTTCTAAGCAAAGACCCGTGGTAACTCAAACTCACACTCAAGCCGATGAGGGCCGGCACAGCGCAGAGGCAGACGCAGAAAAGGACGCTGAGGACGATCGATGTGGACAAGGCTCGCTCGAAGGTGTCTGCCGACGCGCCCTTGGGACACAGCAGCGCCGCCACCTGCCCAAGTCAGAGTAAGATTGCAAGAGGAAGGTACTATGATGTCGAGAACGGCGTCCATAGTTGAGGCCATACCAGCAGCAGCGACGTCTGTCGGACGTTGAAGAACGCCATCGAAGAAGCTCTTCTTATTCTTGCTCGACACTTCCAATTTATCTTTGCTATTGTCTTCTACTGTTTCGGTTTGAGTGAATAATAAACGGAGATAATGCAACTGAGTAACATGTCGAGACATCGCAATGCATTCAGCTACTTCTGATCGCTCGTTCACACTTCTCCGTCATCATTCATCTACGGTGGCCGTAGTAGGTACTAAGTTCTAAAGACAATCATCAGGAGGTCAAACGAAAATAAATCCAATTACAAGAGGGGACCGCTCATAGTTTCCGATTCACAAACACGAAGGAATCAAACGCGCAATCAGCCAAGTATTTGCAGTCAATGGAGAGGCAGGAAGACGATCACTGTTGTGAGCGCGATATCGCAATCTTTTCGGCTTCTTTCGATCGATCGGTAGCACTTCTTCTTTATTCTTCGTCATTCTACCTACCGCGCGTAGTAGGGAGGCGGCGCCGTCGGTGGCTGACGGTAGTAGGGCGCTGGCGCTGGCTGTGTCACGATAACGGCCGCGGGACGAGCCCTTCTCTCCCTCCTCTCCTTGAACGACTTCCACACCTGCGGTGAAAATTGTGCGAATAAAATAAATAAAAATAAAATAGTACGCACAGTGCAGTCAGAAGCCTCACTGACACTCAAAGCGACCAGCCCCGGAATGAGGCATGAGCAGGCGATGGCCAAAAGGATCCAGACGATCATCGCAGAGGCTATGGCGGATTCAGGGTCGGCCGAAGCGCCCTTGAGACACAGCAGCAGCGCCTGCAAAGACTGCTGGAGCCAATGGACGCAGTGCACGAACGAAGAATGAAAGAAAGAAGCTTGCAACACCACCAGCAGCAGCGACGTCTGTCGGACGTTGGAGAACGCCATCGTAGTCGCTCTTCTTCTTCTTGCTCCGCCGCGTCTGTTATTCTTTATTTATTCTACTTTTTAGCACTCCGACTTGAAAAGGCGGAGTGCTATAGTCGAGGCACCGATTTCATAATCCGTTTTTCCAAAATAACTTTCGCGTGGTTGACCCGATTTGCAAACGGTTTTTTTAATCGATAGCTCTCGAAGGATAGTAGGTGTGCAAGCACCTTCATTTTTTTCGCGTAGTGGAAAAATTTTGAGAAAAATGCAAAAAACTGAAAAACCGGCGTTTTTTTGAACTACGCACAATTTGGCACATCCGTAATTTTCGCAATACTTGGACGATTTTGGTGATTTTTGGATATGTTATAGTCCTCGAGAATATCAACCTTGGAAAAGAAACCTCAGCTTTCTAGGTGGTCCCACGCGGAAGTTATGGCCAAAAGAAAAAAAATTTTTTTTGAAATTTCGGTGTAAAAAATCGAGTTGTGAGATTCCGGTGTACAATGGCGCTGGGTACCCATTTCCACCCAAGATTCATCGATTTGCTTTCATTTGAGACCAAAATCGCCGGAATCGACCGTTTAAATTTTAAGTTATGATTGACCAAAATTTGTGATGTTGACCCTTTTTTGAGCGCTTTTCGACTTTGGGCTGCTGTAACGCTCGAATGCGACTCTTAATGGCTAAATGGTGTCCACCACGTGATTCCCCGTCGAAAAGTGATACGGAACCGATTTTTAAAAATACTTTTCCGGTTACCGTACCCTCGGCCGCGTCCAAATTCGAAGTACACCTCTGTTGAGTTATTTTGGGCAATTTTCGAGTTTGGGTTGTTTTAACGCTCGAATAGGACTCTTAATGGCTAAATGGAGTCCACCAGGCGATTCCCCGTCGAAAAGTGATACGGAACCGATTTTCAAAAATATTTTTCCGGCCACCGTACCCACGGCCGGGTTCAAAATTTGAAGTACGACTCTGTTGACAGAATCGGAGCTGGAGTCGATTTCGGTGTTTTCGAGGGCGGTGATTCCGAATGCGGCACTCGTTTTGCGATGCGGACCAGGATTTGCGACTTTTCGTCGACACTTGGGGCACCTTAACCATGTGTTGTCGAAACCCTAAGCGTCAGGATTCTTCGGTGCAATATCCAATTTCGGGTATTCTGCGCTGTAGACGAAGTCGGCATTGGTGCTGCTGCGCTTCAGACAGACGAAATCGGCACTGGTAAGGAAGTTTCAACAGCTGCTGTTGCAAAGAAGTTTCTTTCCACTACTCCTTATGACCAGGTATATATGACCGTGGTACAGTTCTGCTGTGCGCCGGTATGTGTTGGTGCGGGAAATTTGCGCAAGTATTCTCCATAGGGTTAGGCCGCTGCAGTAATTGATTCGTCTTTGTTTCCGTACCGCGCTCTCTCGTTCCTGCGCTTTGCTGCCCCAGACGCTCGATTGCGTAAGCGTGTTTCGTGGTGCGCGTGTCTAGCGTACAGATATCCAGCTGTGCGCGCGTCCCGTGGTGTGGACGCTCGATTGCGTAAGCCTGTTTAGTGGCGCGCCTATCTAGATCTACCGCATAGATAGCCAGCCAGCTGTGTGCGCCCGCTTCTTTGTCTGTCCAGTGCGGTGTGTTGCGTTCCGATTTCGAGTTATTCGTAAGGGCAATTAGGATTCGATAACCTATAACCTTAAAATAACCTGGTAATAACCTGGTAGGTTATACCAGGTTATCGAATACCCCCAACACCCAATAACCTCAATTGGAATTCGTAGATTGAAGGTAATCGATAACCTAAACTGCAAAATCCATAACCTAACAGAATGAAGCAAGGGGAAGTACCGTGAAGCGTCAGAATCACTGGGAGGCGCAGCGGATGATGTTAACGTTATAATTACCACCGCCAAGACCTGAGGATCATGATCTTAGGATTTAACGATCTTAGCTATCTCGAACTACGCTGGTGCTAAAGTCTGTTCAAGAAAGGCAGAGACTGAAGGTTATTTGAGTCTGCAGACTTAGTGCTTCGGGAATCCTAAATGATTTATGCATCGTTGGATACCCCTGTCGGAGTGTGTTGGCGCGGTGCGTGTTTTGCCATAATCACACAACACGCACTGGTTTGGGGCGCACATGAAAAATTCGAGGTTTTGTACAGGGTGGTCGATTTTGATAATTTTTACACCAGTTATACCCCAAGGTGTCCTGATATCACATTTCAAATTTCAGCAAAATCGGTTCACCACAGCGTTAGTTATGGCCTGCCGCGTACACCCTACTTTGGCCCAAAAAGACCAAAATCGCCGAAATCGGCCAAAAAGGGTGCACTTTTTTATAGCTCAAGAAAGAAACGGCCAAACTTTTTTAAATTTCTGTGTGTTAACTAGGTTCAATTGCCTACCCAATGGAACAAACCCCATCTCATTCGGTCGCGACACGCTCGAATGCGACTCAATCAAAAGACCATACTTTTGGCCGAAACGACGCTTTTCGGCCAGCTGGACGGCCTCGATGCGCAATCGAGCTGAAAAGCGTCGTTTCGGCCAAAGTAGGGTCTTTTTGAGTGAGTCGCATTCGAGCGTGTCGCGACCGAATGAGATGGGGTTTGTTCTATTGGGTAGACAATTGATTCTAGTTAACACACAGAAAGTTTAAAGAAATTTGGCCGTTTCTTTCTTGAGTTATTTAAAAAGTGCACCCTTTTTGACCGATTTCGGCGATTTTGGCCACTTTGGGCCAAAGTAGGGTGTACGCGGCAGGCCATAACTAACGCTGTGGTGAACCGATTTTGCTGACATTTGAAATGTGATATCAGGACACCTTTGGGTATAACTGGTGTAAAAATTATCAAAATCGCCCACCCTGTACAAAACCTCGAATTTTTTATGTGCGCCCCAAACCAGTGCGTGTTGCGTGATTATGGCAAAACACGCACCGCGCCAACAAACTCCGACAGGGGTATCCAACGATGCATAAATCATTTGGGTGTCCCGAAGCACTAAGTCTGCAGACTCAAATAACCTTTAGTCTCTGCCTTTCTTGAACAGACTATAGGAAGCTGAATTTGGATATGTTCCAGGGTTTTCGACGCAGATCACGAATATGTGACCCGATTTTCTAAATTCATTCCCATTTGTGAGATATTGCGTACGTTCGGATTTTACAATCGCGCAACAGGCGAGTGAAGCGACGCACGATTATTGTGTAGTTGAATAAATGGACTGCACCACGCGTTCCCCGTTGAAAACTGATCCGAAATCAATTTTAAAAATTCGGCAACAGCACCCCGGCCACGTCCAAAATTTTAATCTTGACCGACCCGGAGGACGAAATCAATGGTAGTGTCGATTTCGGTGCTTAAGAGGTCGCTGATTCCGAATCTGGCGTTGTTTTCGCTTTTCGGGTCAAGATTCGCAAAGTTTGGCCCGAAATCCAACTCGAAGTGTAGATTGTTTGAAAAGCGATTCTAGGGTATTTCGCGACGAAGAACGCAATTCGCTAGTGGTTTCCATTTTGTGTCGATTGAATATCAAACAGCCACTTCTCGTAGTGCCGAAATCCAAATTTGAAAGTAACTTTTAACGAACGTGCGTACAGGCAATCGCGAAAACAACCGAAATTACTTTTAAGTGCACAGAAATGGAATTTGGGCACAATTCGTAAACTTTCCGGATTCTCGACGGAGCCTTGTTTTCCATAGAATTCTACACAGTTTGTCCAGTTTTCGTCGCCGTAGGTGCTTTGAAGCTCGAGTCGGCTGTTAGAAAATATGAGCAGGCGCGTAAATTACCCACTCTCGGCACGAGGAGGTAGCATTCGATAATAACGAGAGGGTTCTTCTTTGGATTTCACGATAAAACTCCAAGGTACCCTTTTGGGACAATTTTCCTAACGGATCTTGAAGCGGCGTGCTCTGCGACCACAGAGAATGCATCTACAATGCTTTTCAAGCATTCCTGCGCATTTTGAGACCAAGGTTATCGAATTGTTTAGGTTATAGGTTATAGGTTATAGGTTATAGGTTATCGAATCCTAATTGCCCGTATGCCCGCCAGGGGGCGCGGCCGGTCGCAGCGAACGCACAGCTTGTGGTAGCTCACCTGAAAGCAATCGGTTAGCAAAGGAATGCAGGAAAGTATTGTACATCAGGCATAACAAACGGTGGGTTAGCTGTTCTACTAACGAAGTGCGTGCTACAGTCCTCACCTTGCGAGAGCCTTCGTAGTGAGAGTAGTCGAAGCGCACGATTCGGATTTCCTGCAGTAGTGGTCCCATGTCCGCCAGATGGCCCAGCAAATCCCTTGAGTTCCGTTGCTTGTAGTGGGCCACGAACAGAATGCGGAGATTTGGCAGAACGAGGTCTTCAACGAGGTAGTTGTCGGCGTATTCCAACGCCAGTTGTGTGAGAAGCTGCTGAGGCGCCAACTGCCTCAGAACTGGTCCCAGGGGTGCGTTGGTCATCAGTTGCAGCTCCTCTAGTGGGGCTTTGGTCTGCAGCTCAAAATCCTGGTATTCGAGTCGCACCGCCCCCAATGCCAGCACTCGCAGAGTGTCCAAGTCTAGTAGCTTGGACGTCGCAACTCTAAACCTCTGTAGCACATCGTCTTTGGCGCGCCAGTCCACTCGGCACACCTGGATGCTGAGTTCACGCAGCTTGGTGGGCCGCAGTCGCTCAAGCAGCTCCACAATCCATATCAATATCGTCGCATCCAATATGTCCAGAGAGCGAACGTTCTCCCGAGTGCCTAGGACCAGTCGGATCCGGCGCAGCTGCTTAGAGTTGATAATGACGCGCGACACGGCCTCCAAAGTTCCGATGTGTCTCTGGCTGCTCTTGAGCTCTATCGTCTCTTTGACTCCACTGGCGGTGCGAATTGTTGTCTTGAATCGGCCCTCCTCGAGCCGAATGTCTGTGGCAATCACTGGAGAGGGAGCGGTGTCGACGCCGAGACGCTTCCAGCGACGGCAGACGCGACCCACAGCCTCTTGCAGGTGTTCTATCGGGCGCAAGAGGCTGAATATCTTCCTTAGGACGCCGTCGGGAAGGTCGCCGATCGACGCCGATGACGCCTGTGCCTTTAGACGTTTCGGCGGACTGGCCATGATTCTTGGTTGTGGTTCAGTTCACTTAAAAAACTGCATATGCTAGTCAGCTTAGCTTAGCGCTCCACCCAATATTGCGCATGCCTTTGTTGGTGGCTATAGGCAGCGTGGCTCAGCCGAGCAAACAAGCGAGGCCTTGAACGCTTTTCTGTTGTGCGTTATCGATGTTGCAGCCAGTTGCCAAGGCAGCTGACGGCACTTCCCGTGAGGACTTCGAAGGCAGGCGAAAGACTACGAATTCAAACGGAGGGGAAACGTCATCTAACGGCCATGAATGACAGTCTTGTGGGGAAAGAATGGAGAATTGTGAGTATTCCGCAGTGGCTATATCTGAATGCTAAATGCAACCTACACTCTCTGACATTCGGCCTCTTCCGCGAGTGGCTGAAGTCACAAGCGCGACGCCAATGGAAGCGAAGTTCCGCACGAAATGATTAATAAGTAGCAACACTCCCAGCGATCTATACAGATCTCGAGCGCATTGAACGGTCGATGTAACGGGATTACTTACTGTGGCAAAATCATCAACTCACTCCGATCAATGATATCTGTGCGTGTCCGCTACTGCTTTCCAGTCGCCCGGCTTCTAGAGGCTAGGCAACGCAACACAACGGCTCTCGCGGTACAAACAAACCTGTAGCGCCGCAGGCAAAGATGTGGCCAATTTGACCGCCGCAGGTAAAAATTTGTGCAATTTTGAGAAGAGGTCTTTCAGGATGGGGGGGGGGGGGGGGTAAGGGGGGGGGGGGGGGGTTCCTGGCCATGGAGGACTACTCCCCACCCCCCCCCCCCCCCCAAGCGCTACAGGTGACCTCCACCTACCTACAAGGCGACAGTTGCCTTGATAATGACTGAAGGTGCATATGGCTACACTTCTAGATTTGAACGGAAGTTACAGAAAGCGACGACGCCACGTCGACCCACTGATCGGGCTGAAGCGCAAAGCTGTCTGAACCCGCAGGATTAGCGCCAGTTTTTCAGCGGATGTTTTACTAATGGACCAGTGGATAAAACGTCGAGCGAATTAGGCTCACCTACATATACACGCCCTAGCCTTCTCTTTGTCGTCTTGCCAAACAATCAGAAAACTCATCGTTATGGAAGCAACAGTTCTCACGAGTCTTCTCTGCGTTTTCTCGTTGGTTTGCACCGTAAATGCCCATCTTCTACCAGAGGCAGAAGATTGCTATGACCTGTTGAAGGCGGGATATATAAGCGATGGTGTTTACACCGTCAATATCGGGGGAGAAGGGGTGCAGGTCTACTGTGACATGACTACCGACGGAGGCGGATGGACGGTGTTTCAGAGGTGTACTTTTGTACACGAACGTTTGAAGATTGTGTGGCCATTTTGAAATTTGAAGTTGTTGTTATTCCTCGCAAAGTCCGGAACAGCCGGTGAAGCAGTTGTGCGTGAACGGCGACCATGGGTTCAGAATGCACTTATTAAACCAGAGCTATTCTTAGAATTAGAAGCTTACCATAATTATGTCCTATCGTTATTGTTCTATTGCATTTCTTTTCAAAGGCGCTTTGACGGCACGTTCGATTTCTACCGCGACTACGCCTCATACGAAGCCGGCTTTGGCAAGGTCTGCGGCGAGCATCACATGGGCCTGAGACATCTCCACCTGTTGACCAACAAGACAAGGCCCAACGCACTACGAGTGGACTTGACCGGTTGCGATAACGATACCGCTGTGGCGCTCTACTACGGTTTTCGGGTGAGTTGGTAGAATGGGTGAGTTGGTAGAATGCAAGTTTCGGGTGAGTTGGTGGAATGCAAGTTTGAGTCGAAATTCTAAAATCACGCCACACATGGCTTGCAACCAACAAGCTGTGAGATGTTTTATTAATACAGGGCGGTTTGTGAGTGTTCTAAAGTGGAAGAGTAAAAGAGTGGATACATTTGTAAAGTATTTCGAAGCCTTTCCGACATGACGTGCGACCGCCCAGAGTCCACTATTCATGCGCTACTTCTGACACGCTCCTTTCTGAGGGGTTCTTGCAGGGCAACATTGGGATCGCACGGGATTAATTTTTTGAGCAAGATACACACATTTCTGAGCGGTTGTTGCAGGGCAACATTGGGATCGCCCGGGATTAATTTTTAGCATACAAAATTGCTCGTAAGACAAGGGTAAAAATAAAAGTATTTCTTTAGGAATGAGTGTTAGACAACTGCCTCAACGTAAGGTTTCAAATGGCCGAACGAATGCCGCTCTACAACGTAAGACGAGCGAGTCAGAGTCCTTATAGTGTTCAAAAGGCAGCGAATGTCGATTTCCATTGTGCGTATTTTACTAATTGGAAAAATGCATGCAGTCGCATGAAAGAGCACGTTGAGACCTTTCAAATGACGCGTCGATTGTCGCTCTACGACGTGAGACGGGCGAGTTAGAGCCGCTTTGCGTTTTGGAACTTCATGTTACTGTAACTCGCGAAATTCAGATTTTTTGAGTCGCAACTCCTCTTAGCGCATTATCAATGAGTCGAGACCTATCGAATGAACCCAAGGTCGTCACTCTACGACTTTCCTACGAAAATTTCAATTTTCTCAGTAAGTGATTTACGACTGAATAACTAATTTATCGTGTCATAAAAGAGCACGCCGCGAGCTTTTAAGTGAGCTATCGCACGCCTCTCTACGACGTAAGACGAGGGAGTTAGGGCCGCTTTGCTGTTTGAACCTTTGAGCAACTGTAGCTCGCGAAATTCAAACTTTTGAATCTCGACTTCTCTTAACGGAATGATCAGAGTGTTAAAACCTATTCAACGAGCTCAAGATCGTCTCTCTATGACGGAAGACGAGCGAGTTAAAAAAGTTTTGCGTTTTCTCTTCACGACGCACGCTGAAAGCGGTTTCTGTGCTAAAAACGCGAGAATGTCGCTTTTCGTGGTGCGTGTTTGCGTAATTAAGAAACTTTTTAATGCCAAATGAAAGAGCACGTCGAGACCTTTATAGTTGACCTGTCGCACGCCGTTCTACGACGTAAGACGATCGAGTTAGAGCCGTTTTCCGTTTTGACCTTCGGGTTACTGTAGCGCGCGCAATTCAAAGTTTTGAATTTCGAAGTCTCTTAGCAACATTACCAGTGAGCCGAGACCTATCCACAGAGCCCAAGACCTCCTTCCTACGACTTTCCAACGCCCAGATCTGAGAGCGTGACGCACGGACGCACGAACGCACGCACGCACGACAAGCTCTCCTAGGGTGTCGCCCGGCTGAGGCCGGGCGAAAATGCTTTAGGCTCAGACGGGTTAAGGCGTGTCATAAGTTTAGCACAAAACCGTCGGAATATGAGTGTGAACGTCACAGTTTGGTGTAGGCGCAAGAAACAGAGTGACGCACAGGGTCGTCGTCTCAGGAGATTCTCACGGCAATTTCGCGCGATTCTGCTTCTGCAGCTCTTCAGGTTGGCAGCCCTGGGGAGAACTACCGGCTGGAATTCGAGGTCTTCGAAGGAGGAAACGCGGGCGACTCGCTCTTGCATGGAAAGGGCAGCGCCTTCCACACCTTCGATCGGGACGGCGGCGGAAGGGCTTGTGCCGAACTCTACCACGGGTTTTGTTGTTGTCTGACGCTCCGCATTTGTTTCTGGCGGTATATAAAGGACGGCACTTCGCAATCACAGAGCCGGCTGGTTCAACAACTGCTTCCACGCCCACACTAACGGGCCCTACAACCACCAAGAGGGCTGCGAGGTTGAGTACGCGATCGGGATCATCTGGCGCACTTGGAAAGAGTTCTACTACTCGGCCAAGGGAAGCAAGCTGATGGTGCGACCGGCCTGCCCCTCGGGAAACGAGTGATACGGACAGAACGAGCTACAGAAGCGAAGTGATGAATAAGAGAGGCTCAACGACATCTTTGGTATAGAGTGACGATTTCGCAAATTTGCCTGAGCACCGTCGTCTTCTTGCGCCCATGTACTCTTGGTTCACAGCCCAGGGCCATCTTCGATCGCTCAAACGTCAAGATCGAGCAAGACGTCTACTTCGGTATTGAAATTTACAGGAAATCTACGGACATTCCGACATACACAGAGAGTTAGCACATTTCAGCATATATTTAATAATCGATTCCTGATCAGATTTCAACGGGAAATCGCGTGGTCGAATCCTTTAGCTCAGCCTTTGGCACAACAGAACTCAAGATTTCCGCAGCTGATTTTGACGATTTTGGAGTCGGGAGCAAGAGAACCTGGTACTCCCTAGTGCTACGTTTGCGGGCTGTACACTGTCTCACGGTACCAATGCCTTTTGAAAATGTTTCACAGTTTCACCAGTGATTCGCTTAGGTACCTGCATGAATGTACTTCGGTACATTGTATGTACGTACATACATGCATAATATGTACGTGCGGGCCCCATGTATGTATGTCACCGGTTATTCATCACTTCTCTTTCGTAACCCTGCTCCTTTATGTGTATACTGTATACCGGGTCTTTCGAAACTACAGGCCCCCCTCCACAGCACGCTATGTAAAAGCTAGCGCAGTGATACTTGCACACATGGTAGTCTAATGTCTTGACACCTCGGATGCAAAAATTCAGCACTCTATCTCAACCCACGCGGAAATGCGAGCGCGAAACGCAAAATCGGCCAAATTTGACGACCGCGTCACTTTTCAGCGGCTACGGCTCACGCGTGGAACGCTCTCTTGCGGCTGGCGGGATAGCGTTTGAAAGGGAACAAAATAAGCTTCAAAATGACGCAAGAACGACTTTCGTAGCTTGCACCAATCTTGCGTAGTGCATAATCAAAGTTGGGTTGTCAATCATGCTTCCGCTGACGGTGCTGTTCTTCTCCATGGCCATGGCCTCCAGCAGGAGGAGGAGCAACACCGACCAATTTTGCGTTTCGCGCCCGCATTTCCGCGTGCGTTGAGATAGAGTGCTAAATTTTTGCATCCGAGGTGTCAAGACATTAGACTAGCATGTGTGCAAGTATGACTGCGCTAGCTTTTACACAGCGTGCTGTGGAGGGGGAGCCTGGAGTTTCGAAAGACCCGGTACAGCAGCTCAGTCAAACACTTGCGCAAACCAGTCAATATCTTGTACCGCACATATAGAATCAACTAAATTACCACTTTGCACCGCTTCAACTGTAGGGCTGTCAGCAACTGATATTCTTCTTGGGAGTTGTGCCTTCACAAAGTCTATAGTTGGCATCATAGCGAATTCTCTTGACCAGCAGGCCAACTATTGGTTCAGTACAGCTTCAAATGTAGTGCTGTCAGCAGCTGATATTCTTTCTGGTAGTTGTGCCTTCACAAAGTCTCTAGTTGGCATCATAAAAAATTCTCTTGACTACCAGACCAACTATTAGTTCAGTACAGCTTCAAATGTAGTGCTGTCAGTAACTGACATTATTCTTGGGAGTTGTGCCCTCACAAAGTCCCTAGTTGCATTCATGGAAAATTTTCTTGGCCACCAGGCCAACTGTTAGTTCAGTACAGCTTCAAATGTAGTGGGAGTTGTGCTTTCACAAAGTCTCTAGTTGCATTCATAGAAAATTCTCTTGACCACCAGGCCAACTATTAGTTCAGTACAGCTTCAAATGTAGTGCTGTCACCAACTGACATTATTCTTGGGAGTGGTGCCCTCACAAAGTCCCTAGTTGCATTCATAGAAAATTCTCTTGACCACCAGGCCAACGATTAGTTCAGTACAGCTTCAAATGTAGTGGGAGTTGTGCTTTCACAAAGTCCCTAGTTGCATTCATAGAAAATTCTCTTGGCCACCAGGCCAACTGTTAGTTCAGTACAGCTTCAAATGTAGTGGGAGTTGTGCTTTCACAAAGTCTCTAGTTGCATTCATAGAAAATTTTCTTGACCACCAGGCCAACTGTTAGTTCAGTACAGCTTCAAATGTAGTGGGAGTTGTGCCTTCACAAAGTCTCTAGTTGGCACCATAGAAAATTCTCTTGACCACCAGGCCAACTATTAGTTCAGTACAGCTTCAAATGTAGTGCTGTCAGAAATTGGCATTCTTCTTGGGAGTTGTGCCTTCACCAAGTCTCTAGTTGCATTTATAGAAAATTCTCTTGACCACCAGGCCAACTATTAGTTCAGTACAGCTTCAAATGTAGTGCTGTCAGAAACTGTAATTCTTCTTGGGAGTTGTGCCTTCACCAAGTCTCTAGTTGCATTTATAAAAAATTTTCTTGGCCACCAAGCCAACTGTTAGTTCAGCACAGCTTCAAATGTAGTGGGAGTTGAGCTTTCACAAAGTCTCTAGTTGCATTCATAGAAAATTCTCTCGACCACAAGGCCAACTATTAGTTCAGTACAGCTTCAAATGTAGTGCTGTCACCAACTGATATTCTTTCTGGGAGTTGTGCCTTAACAAAGTCTCTAGTTGGCATCATAGTGAATTGTCTTGACCACTATTAGTTCAGTACAGCTTCAAATGTAGTGCTGTCAGAAACTGGCATTCTTCTGGGGAGTTGTGCCTTCACCAAGTCTCTAGTTGCATTCATAGAGAATTCTTTTGACCACCAGGCCAACTATTAGTTCAGTACAGCGTAAAATGTAGTGGTGTCAGAAACTGGCATTCTTCTTGGGAGTTGTGCCTTCACCAAGTCTCTAGTTGCATTCATAGAAAATTTTCGTGACCACCAGGCCAACTATTAGTTCAGTACAGCTTCAAATGTAGTGCTGTCAGTAACTGACATTCTTCTTGGGAGTTGTGCCCTCACAAAGCCCCTAGTTGCATTCATAGAAAATACTCTTGACCACCAGGCCAACTGTTAGTTTAGTACAGCTTCAAATGTAGTGCTGTCAGCAACTGATATTCTTCTTGGGAGTTGTGCCTTCACAAAGTCTCTAGTCGGCATCATAGAAAATTCTCTTGACCATCAGGCCAACTATTATTAGTTCAGTACAGCTTTAAATGTAGTGCTGTCAGCAACTGATATTCTTCTTGGGAGTTGTGCCTTCACAAAGTCTCTAGTTGCATTCATAGAAAATTCTCTTGACCACCAGGCCAACTATTAGTTCAGTACAGCTTCAAATGTAGTGCTGTCACCAACTGATATTCTTTCTGGGAGTTGTGCCTTAAAACAAAGTCTCTAGTTGGCATCATAGAAAATTCTCTTGACCACCAGGCCAACTATTAGTTCAGTACAGCTTCAAATGTAGTGCTGTCAGAAACTGGCATTCTTCTTGGGAGTTGTGCCTTCACAAAGTCTCTAGTTGGCATCATAGAAAATTCTCTTGACCACCAGGCCAACTATTAGTTCAGTACATGTCCAAATGTAGTGCTATCAGCAACTGACATTCTTCTTGAGAGTTGTGCCTTCACAAAGTCCCTAGTTGCATTCATAGAAAATTCTCTTGACCACCAGGCCAACTATTAGTTCAGTACATGTCCAAATGTAGTGCTGTCAGTAACTGACATTCTTCTTGGGAGTTGTGCCCTCGCAAAGTATCTAGTTGCATTCATAGATAATTCTCTTGACCACCAGGTCAACTGTTAGTTCAGTACAGCTTCAAATGTAGTGCTGTCAGCAACTGATATTCTTCTTGGGAGTTGTGCCTTCACAAAGTCTCTAGTTGGCATAATAGTCAAGCTGTGTGTCTAAAAAGTTCAACCTATACTTTGTGTCTGTCAAATCTTGGTGAAGAGTATAGTGAGTTTCATTCGCATAATTAGCAGTATCTAAAGAAGGTATCTTGGAAACGCGTACCACTATTTAAATGCAGCTATTACCACGATACGGATGTCTGTACAACTGATCTAAAGCTCAGTGATATCGCCGCGTTCGCTATATGGTATCGGCATGATACGACGCCGTTGATCTGAAGTTTTATACCTGTTGGAATGCGCCACATCGAACAAAAAAACTTGCCAACTGTTTGGTGCAGTCGTTCTCTACCAGGAATTTCGTTTGGTTGCGTATTTCTGCATTATGACGCTTTTGTCAATTTATAGAAATTTGGCAAATTGTGGCGTATTTCTATACAATTCCACAATTGCAAATAATTTTGTTTGTGTTACAAATTATCCGCGGTCTATGCTCTTTCTATTTCTTCAACGGAGGAGATACGTAACTGAACGAAGTACAGGCA